>JARHVA010004026.1:1397500-1517500 GCA_037957365.1 Torreya grandis | reverse complement strand
ATTTGTGAATCTAAAGCCATTAATAGCTCTATATACCTTCATTATCATATTGATAAGGATTAGGGGCCTTCACTTTTTTAACCTCAAAATGATAGTACTGATCTAGCTATTACAATACGCAACACGTAGTTATAGTTTAATTAAAAGATAATCTCTACAAACTAAAATAAATAGCCATGGGTTAGCATTTATCATGTAGTTTTTTAAGTCCCCATATAGTATTATTTGGGATTCCAAGCCAAATCATCAAACCTGAATAATGGACTACATCTAATATAATTTCAACTATTATTTATTATCATGGAATCCAAAAAAAAAATTATTAATCTTAAGACTGTAATGTTTCTAAGAAGCACTATTATCCCAATTTAGATCTAATTTGAGAATTGAAACCATAAAATATTGTGTTAATGAAAAAGGGTTCATTATTTATTTATAACTACTAATTAAAATATTCCATCTTAGAATAAATAATGATCATACTTATCACAATGAAACAAATTATCTTTTTGTATTAGTTACTTAAGGCATGATCAATAAGTTTTCATCTCTTTATACTGTGCATCAATCTTAATAAAAAATAATAATGGTTGAATATCAAATCCTAATATCAATAACATCTTGCTAATTCCAAATAAGCATACTTAATACTAAAAATATGCACAACTTCCCATGATTCATAAAATAGGTTTTGTTTTAGTGCCATAATAATATTCCAAATATGATAAATAATCACAAGCAAATGACTTAAATATTGTACATCATACTTAGAATATTAGCAAGCTTAGTTGTAAAATAGTGTCACTATCAGGGCAAGTTTACTAGCTAGGGTTAAACATGAATAATACCCAAAAGGATTGTAACCTAAATTTTTTTACAATAATGATCTATATATAAAATAAATATATATATTTACATATTCTTAACCATTTAAGTGACTTCTAATTTGTGTCTTAGCTTATTTCCTCACATGGTTTGTATTCCTACCAAAAACACGTACTTACCTTCAATAGTGATTGATATGAAATAAAAATAAAAATTACAACAAAATATAATAGGATTATTAGTTTTAAGTCATGATTATATTGGAGAAGGATCAAAGTTGAGATAAATAACAAAGCACTAGGTCTTAATTAAGCATCAATTGTAATTACAAGGAGAATATATAATTTTGATGTAGGACACTGTAGGTTTAGAACCTATTAGTCAATTAAAGGATAATGAACCCATTTTAACCTCAATATGACATAAATACTTAAAAAATATTTATAATTTAGAAAATATAATAGAGTTTATAATAAATTCAGCCTAAAAATACAACAATCTATTCAATTTTCCTATCTTATTTTGAAACAAATGTAACAAATTTACTCTAAAATGTATGACTACTGAATATTATGAAGGAAAAAAAAAATCAAAATTAGAAAATTTATCTTATTCATTTCAATTTTAAATATAATTTTAGTTCCACTAACATTCAACATGAAAATCCACCCTACACTACTTGAAAATATCTAAGCTTTTGAATAGGGCATGGACATCCTTCATCACATTAATGAAATCCTATTTTTATAGAATTTTTTAGCTATATATAAATTATATAAACATGCTAAAAATGTGGAAGCACATATATCATGAAAATTTTGATAAAATGCCTCAAACAAATTTGATCTCATGGTTTGGAAAGGATTAGATATGTGTGACCTAGATTGTTATTTTAAAAATTTAAATATCATGTAAGTATAAATGAGGATTAAATCTATTTTATCCTAAAACCATTAAATACTCAATGAAACGTCTCATTTGAAAAAACAAAAATGAATTTTGGTGCTTGGGACTATTTTGCATGCTCATTTTTTGTCTCAAGTATGGAGATTCCTTGCAAGGATTATATCCACCCTCTATATATACAATATGCCATAACCATTTCCATAAATCTCCATTATTAACATAAATATTTTTCATAAAAGATATTCCTACGAACCAACATCATTGAAAAAAAAATTCAAATGGTTCATCTTCCTTTTACAAACTTCCACATTTTGCATGCTTGGGTCTACCAACAAGCTTATATATATATATATATATATATATATATATATATATATATATATATATATATATATATATATATATATATATATATATATATATATATATATATATATATATATATATATATATATATATATATATAGCTTTTTGGTAGACCCAAGCATGCAAAATGTGGAAGCTTGTAAAAGGAAGATGAACCATTTGAAATTTTTTTTTCAATGATGTTGGTTCTTAGGAATATCTTTTATGAAAAAGATTTATGTTAATAATGGAGATTTATGGAAATGGTTATGGCATTATATATATATATAATCTTTTTGGTAGACCCAAGCATGAAAAATGTGGAAGCTTGTAAAAGGAAGATGAACCATTTGAATTTTTTTTTCAATGATGTTGGTTCTTAGGAATATCTTTTATGAAAAAGATTTATGATTTATGGAAATGGTTATGGAATTATATATATATATATATATATATATATATATATATATATATATATATTCCTACCCTCCTAGAGTCCATATATATATATATATATATATATATATATATATATATATATATATATATATATATATATATATATATATATCCTACCCTCCTAGAGTCCCTCTTTGATAGAGGGACTCTAGGAGGGTAGGAATATATATATATATATATATACATATATATATATATATATATATATATTCCTACCCTCCTAGAGTCCCTCTTTGATATTTGTATAGATAGATAAATTAGATGATGTAAATTAAATTATTGTATATATTAATGGGAAGGATATGTTATTATCTATTTCAGATCTTTCCATGTTCCTTTTCTACAACTAAAAATTAATTTAGTACTCAAAACTAACATACTTAATCCTAATGATTTTTATTACGGTGTATTTCAATTCACATGTTTCATGGGAAGCATTTATTGATGATTTTATTTAATGTCATATATAATTCATAGAAAACTAGACTCCAATATAAATTTGTTTTCATCATCAATAGTTGAACTAATACTATCAAAATTGAGTTATCTATCCCAAGACCTCCCACCCCTTAAAAACTTAAAATTACTTATTAATACCATAGTGGGAATAATTATAATTAAATTTGATGTGTCTATGTTAATTTCATGTTGAAAAAAATGGAACCACATTTTACATAAGCTTGATGAATCAATGAAAAACCCTACTAGTCTATTAATAATTTCAAATCCAACATTGAAAGTTATTTTTGAGACCATACCAGATTAAAAAACTATGCATTTTGGATCATTGTATGGATTTTAAATTTTACTTTTAGATGTGTTCTAAATTATTTTCATGAGGACTTAAATTATCTCAATGATAATTTGAAAATTTTTCACCTTATTCTAAAATCTATGCAAGGATTGTTTTAGGATAATGATTTAAAAACTTCTATGGGTGTCAAATTTACAAATAGTTTTATTTTTAGTTTATTTTAAATTATAAAGGATGAGTTACCAAATTATTATTTTACATGATCTTTATTCAATATGCCTATGAATGAAAATCATAAGGTTAAATGGATTTTTTTTTAAATGGCCTTCATTATTGCACAAAAAAGAGAATACTTGGAATTAAAATGAAAAAAATTGATATGATTTCTCTTAATTTTTATCTTATATTATCATGGATCATATTTATATCCAATGTCTATTTGAATGTGTCTAAGGAAGAGACATAATCAAATAAATTAGTAAAAATAACTCAAAATATGGATTCTAGTGTCATTATTTTAGAAAAAAATTAAAACTACTTCTAATGTATAACACACTTGGATTAAATGTTGTCAAAGTCAATGGTAGTATAAAAATTGACTAATGTGATGAATAAAATGAATTGGTAAATTTCCCTTTAAACAATGATATATTTTTATGGTTTAAATTATGGAATATATTTGTGATGTGCCTTAGGGATCTTATATAATTTTTTATTGATATTAATGTCATAGAAGATGTAAGTTATCAAACAATTTAAAAATATCAATCCCTTTTATAGGAGATGTGATAGAAATAAATTTCCATTAATGTGTCTTTGTAAAAAAAAATCATTTATATAATTTTAAAAATTAGAGACAATATGAAATCCAAATCGATCTCCTATGGTATGTTATTAATAATAATTTCTAAACATGAAAGACCATTTGATATTTATTACGTATTATTTCTTAGTTTTGTGATGAGCCCATAAAATGACTCATTATATCAAAGAAATGACTTCATTTTTTATTGAAAAATCTTCCTTTTATGTTCATTTATATGTAAATTATATAACTCAAAAACTAATTCAAACTATAAAATGATTACTTTTCCTTGGTCATCCTATACAAGTTAATGTTTCCTATTTTAACCACTTTGTTCTAACCTTTCGCATGAAAATCCACTAGTTTTATGTATATAGGTCTTCCATGTGTACTAGATCAAAATAATTGTATTTTTAAAAACTAAAAATACTTTATAATATCATCTTATACCATCTCCAATGACCACTAGGGTTGCTCTAGAGTCCATCAATTCAGCTTCAGAGATGCCCAGACTAGTTGTAGAGATGCTCAAACAGGGCTTCAAGGATTATAAGAGTTAAATAAAAAGGCATTTTGAATAATTTAACATAGTTAAAACCATATATTTTTAATCAAAATCATCCTATACTATTTTGTAACATTTATAGAACTCATGTATAAATTTTCCAAAAGTAGTATGTCTATTTTTAGCCATAAGTATTTATAGTAGCATTTATAAAATAAATTATAAATACTATAATAGGGTTTATTGATATAATATAAATTATTTAAATTTAAGTAATAAGTTATAATAATTATTAGCCAAAATTAGCACATTAAAACTGAAATCAACACTCTTCCACTAATTTGTCACTTGAAACATGGAAATGATGTTGTTATCTTTCTATTTTCAATAAAAAATATCCTAGTTAGTTATGGTATTTTTATGAGGTGAATATATTTTGATCAGTTATTATTAAAATTTATGTCACATATAAACAATAGATTCAAGTTGATATGGTAATATATAATAGAATGACATTACGTAGCAAGTAGATGATCCAAGCATAAAACTAAGATTTTACAACATTGTAAGCATTTCCATAATTAATTAATAATTTGTTTCATGACACTTATAAAAGTATATTATGATTTAGTTATATTTCAAGGGATATCAAGGTTTAACTTAACCAAGGAATTAAGATATATGTTTGGTATCTATATGTTTATTTCATATTATTGTGTGTTTTACAGATTTTCATTCATTCTTCTATGCAAAGTGTTATGTTTTAGTGCTCACTTGTAGGTCTATTTGTTAGTGTATGTGTTTTAATAAAATTTCCTTTAAAATAATTTCATTTATAAATGATTTACCTTTAAAATCAAGTGTATTAACTTTGTGTTTGTATTCATGCAATTTACATTTCTAAAAATAGACTAAAAGTGTGTTCCCTTCAAATCAATTTCACTTCTAGAAAATGTGTGTTTATTTCCAAGTAATTTAGTTTTAGAAATGTGTGTTTCCCTTCCAATAATTTTAAATTCACAATGTTTGTTTTATTTCATAATTAATAGAGTATATTTCAATTAAATCAAGTAGATTAGATATTTAAAAGTAAATGATCCACAAACCATCCCTAAAATAGACAAATGTTAGTCACTATTTGGTATAACTTATTATTCACTATTGTTGGACACTAACCATGGTTTGATATGACATTGAATAATTTTTTTTATTAAATTAAGATTAACTAACCAACTTCATAATTTTTTGCATCATTTTAGGGGACGTTATAGTTGTCAGTAGGGTATAATATCCAAAACTAATAGTTGATTAAAAAAACTTCTCATAAATCAAATAAATTTATGAATAAATAAAGAGATTAAAAGGTAATATATATTCATAAGAACCCTCAACAAATAAAAAACACTATCATGTCACTATAATAAATTTTACTAGAATAACTTCTAGGAAAATAACTCCAAACTATTAAGGAAGAACCATTTTTATCCTTTTCTGAACTTTGGCATCATTACCTAGAGGTAGGTTCATCCTTCCAAGTGAAGAAATTAAGGATAAATAATATTGTAAACTAGAGTTTTTAATCCCAATAAATTCACCTTCCAACCACTTCTAATGATTCAACACATCCTAGGATAACTCTCTATAACATTTATTGGAAAACCATGAGAGACAATATGGGAAACAATCCATTAAATAGGGTTGTAAGAGCATATATCTCAACCACTAGGGATAAATTTCACCTATCATTTCATCCTATATCAAGATTAAAATAATAAAATTAATAACATATCCACATCCACACTACCTAATTTTATGGGATTATGCACATAAGACCCTAACCAATTTCTATTTGAGTTTAAAGTCTTGTGTCAAACTTAAGATTATAAAAATGATAATAAAAAACTAAAATTGTTCCATTATACACTCAAGGAATCACACATGAAATGGTTTATGGGTTTACAAACAAATTCTTTTCACACATGGAATGAAATGGAAAATGAATTCCTGGATAAATAGTAGAACTATTGTAAAGTGATAGAAAATAAGAATTCTTTCATATAAAATAATAAGAATATGAGAATATGGAAGATTATATTGATCATTTTCTCTTTTCACATATAATATATGGATATGAGTTATAATAATATTATATTAAAAAAAAAATCTTAAAGGGATTGGATTATTATGCTAGATAATCCTTGAACCTAATGGGAAAAAGAGAGATCAATAAACTAGGTCTCAATGATATTGTTGAACTATGCAATAATTACTCAAGAAAAATATACAAAATTAGAAAATAAAAAATAAATAAAAAGGGAACAATGATGTAGGACAACTCATGGATGAGTTTTCAAATATTAAAACAAACATTTTGGTACAATTAAATACCACAGTAAATGGCTTTCAAGAAAAATATAATGCCACTATTGAATCTTTGGCTTTATATTTCACAAAATGTAGGTTGAAACATGTACTTTTATATTTCCCTCTTGATAGGATAAATAAGTGTGGAATTTATGATATAAATGACCATGATACAAATAATTGTATACTACTAAATATCCTAAAGAATCTATTGAAACAAGATACCAAATAATGGAAGAGCTCAATTATATAAAAATACAAGTGAATAATTTATCTTATAATAAATATAAAAATCAATTTATTTCTAGAGCTCCTTCTAATCAATGTACAATTCCATGCGCTAGACCAACACCTTCAAAAACATGGGGACCTCCAAATTTGTATCAAAAAAATGTACATCACCATAGCCATGGGTATCATAGCAAAACCAACAACCATGGATTACACAAACAAATCAATAATAAGTACATAAAATGTTGAATCACCAAAGGATGTTTCCACCTCAACAAGTTTTTGATGCCTCATCTACCTACATAGCCTCCATAAATTAAAGTGGCTCAATATCAATTTCTTGCACATTTGGTAGTAAACCTAAAGAATAGATAAGTAGCCCCTATTTATGGAAATAAATAAGAAGGAACTATGGGGTCAATGTCATTAATTATAGTGATATTCAATTACATTTAGGTAAGACATTAATTAGTATTCCAATCACCATTATATAACTTTTGATTGAAGAGGAAAGTTCAAAACCTCTTGTTGATGCAATTAAATAGAAATAATACATTAAAGAAAAAAAAAACCTTAGGAAACCACTCCTTCACCAATTCCTTTTCTAGAGAGACTTAGGGAAATAATGAATAAAAGTGAATATGACTTAGTCTTATTAATACAAGTAATAAAATACATTTTGAATATAAATATAATAATCAAATTTTTGTGTAAACCCTAGGGAATAAAAATAAAATATCCCAATACCATTTATGTAGATAGAAAACTTGCAGACATCTTAGCAGGAAAACTACTACCAAAATATGAAAACCCGAAGATTCTAGTGATCACCATAGCTATAGGAAATAAGGAAATAACTAATGTGTTAGTATATGTAGGAGATGATATAAATATTATGACATCATACACATTTAAATCACTCTCCCTAAATAGAGTACAATCAATTATTATGGTATTACAAATGGCTAATCAATCCATTGATAAACTAGAATGAGTTATAGGAGATGTCTTGATTATAGTATAATCCTAGTAATACCCCATGGATTTAATGATATTATATACAAAGAGTCAAAAAATAGGTTATCCATTGATCCTAAAGATACCATGGTTGGCCAAAATTTTATCCATCATTTATTTCAAATCTATAGATATGACCATTTAAAATTAATTAAAAGTAGATATATTTTCTTTGTATCCACCCAAAAAACCATCTCCAAATTATATAGATAACTTATGAGTAGATGAAATAGAGAAAAAATTAATATTATTTCCTCTTTGGCCATGGTAACAATCAAAAACCATGTGAATGAGTTAAAATAGGATTTAATGAGTTATATTAAATAATTTGGTGTGGTTCAGGAGATGGATAGTTTGTCTTTGAAGATGCCTAGTGTGGCTCTAGAGATGCCCAATCTATCTCTAAAAATGTTGAGTCTGGCTCTAGAGATGCCCAATTCAAAGATAGAAGTTACTAGACCACGTTTTTAGTGTTACTAGAATAACCTTGAGGACTCTTAAGATAAAAAATATGATCACCCACCCCTCTATCAAAGCATTGTTGGTTAGGCACACAACAGTCAAGAAATGTTTTCTAACTTTTCATTATCCTTTATCAAGTGTGATTTCAGAACTTTCTCAAACTCATAACTACCTTCCATATGTTACAACCTCATCCTTTCCCATTGAATTATATAATGAGTTATTATAGGTAAAATATCTTCATCTATCTAGGAACAAAATAAATAGTAGTCCAATGGGAAAAAGGTTTGAACATAAACAGTTGGCTAGATAATTTGAAAGAAACTAGGGTCTTTGATATTCTAAAACAAATTAAAAATAAATGAATTTTGAGTATATTAACATGAAAATCATTCACCTAAGTTTTTTTACTCATCACATTTATAAAAAAATATCAAACTAGTAAGACAACCATAAAGAAGGATCAATCTAACACTGAGGGACATGGTCAAAATAGAAATAGGACAAATACTACAAGTAGGATTCATCTATCCCATATCATAGATATAATGGGTATGACCACTTTAAATAGTAAAAAAAAACATGTAAAATAGTATATATGTATATATTTTAGGGAGCTTAACAAATCCACCATGAAAGACTACTTCCCTTTGCCTTTCATAGACCATGTCCTAGATAACTTAGCTGGGAAGAAATTATTTTACTTATTGTATAGGTTTAGTGGATATAATTTAACAAGGGTAGCTATATAATATCAAGATAAAATAATCTTTACATTTCCTTGGGTAACATTTACATAAAAAGTGTTAACCTTTGTCCTATGGAATATACCACTTACTTTTTAAAGAGCATTCTTAGCTATATTTTTTGATATTACAAATGAGTGTGTTGAAATATACATGGATGAATTTATAGCACATGGTGATTATTTTTATGAATCCTTAAACAATGTAGATAGAGTATTAAACCAATGTGAACAACATCAATTATCCTTAATCCATGAGAAATGTTTGATTATGGTTGATCAAGGAATAGTATTAGGTCATCACATATCATCTCAAGGAATATAAGTTGACCCTAAAAATATTGAAGTGATCTCACATATTACTACACCCAAGAATAAAAATTATATCAAAAGTTTTTTAGGACATTTAAGATACTATAGGATTTTTATAGAGAATTTTAGTAAGATAGTTGCACCTATGTTTTTCTTGCTCACTAAGGATAGTGAATTGTGTGAGTTAACAAGTTTCAATAGGATTTTAAATCAATAAAATAAAAATTAATTTCTCCTCCAATCTTGAGAGTTCTTAATTTGGAACACCATTTCCACATACACATAGATACCTCTAAAATTTCTATGATGTCAATCCCTGGGTAGAAAGATGAAGAGGGTAAGATGTATGACAATTATTATATTAGAAATAATTTAATTCCTACTAAATTAAATTACACCTGTACTAAAATTGAGTTCCTAGATACCATCTATGCCATGAAAAAGTTTCATCACTACATCATTGGCTATAAAATATTTATTTATATAGATCATTCAACTATAAGATAATTAATGAACAAACCAGGGGTAAGAGGTAGGATAATTAGATGGTTACTAGTCTTGCAGTAATTTCATATCACAATTATTAATAGGATAGAAAAGGATAATTTAGTGGCTAACATTTTTCAATATTCAATGTTTTAGGTGAAGATGATCCAGTAGAGGACATTTTTCATATGAGTAATTATTCATAGTGTCAACACACACACCATGGTTTGATTATATGGCCAAATATCTAGCAATGGAAAATTTTCCTTATGATTTCACCCATAAATAAAAGAAATGTTTGATTAGAAATAATACTAATAATAAATGGATTAATGGTGTTATGTTTAAATATGGACATGATATGTTACTTTGTAGGTGTGCTAAGAGAAGATGAAATTTATGACATCCTAAGATCTTACTCTAATGAACCAGGATGAGCCAACTATTCAGTCAAAAGACTATTAAAAAAATCCTTGGGGTTGGATACTACTGGCCTTCCCTTCACATAAATGTGAAAAGATATATTTGATAATGTGATACTTGATAAAGGATGCAAAAACCCATATTTTTTTTATGAGAATCCACTCCATACTCCACTAGTTTTAGGACTATTTGATAAATAGGTGTTGGATTTCATTGGTCCTATTGATCCACCATCTCAAGGAAAGGATTACATCCTAGTATATACTGATTATTTTACCAAGTGGGTATAGGTTCAATCTCTACCATCTACCTATGAAATATTAGTGGCTAATTTTTTGTACTACTAGATCATGTAACATTTTTTAGCACTAAGATAAATACTATCAGATCAAGGTCTGTAATTTATGTCCAACATGATCCAAGATTTCATAGAATGCTAAAAAATCACCCACCAAAATTCATCAACATACCATGCTCAATCCAACAGTCAAGTTGAGGTTACCAATAGATAATTAAATAACATCTTGATCAAGATAGTGAGAATTAGCAAAAAAATATTAGCAAGTAAGCTACTTAAAGAAGTATGGGCCTAAAACATAACATGAAAGACTACATTGATATTTTCTCCATATGAACTTGTGTATGGGAATAATCCATTACTTTTAGTTTAATTTGAGTTGTAGACACTAAGAATAGTAATGGATGTAGGCATAAATATGAATGAATAAAAAACAAATATGATTCTTGAACTAAATGAACTAGATGAGATGAGAATAGAGGCATTGCATCAAATATAACTTATTAAACATCAAAGGAAGGCATGAAGTGATAGTCACATTAATTAAATGGCATTCAAGAAGGGAGATCAGGCCTTATTTTTTTATTCAAAGTACTAGCATTTTAAAGGAAAATTTTATACTCAATTTCTATGTCCTTATCGAGGTGAAAAATATTTTGACAATGGATCAACCCAGTTGTTTCCAATCGTTAGGAACAAAAGGGCACTTTTATTACATAAACATAGGTTAAGTCTCTACCAAAAACTTCCAAGTAGTTATCAATTCTTCAAATTTATTCAATCTAAAAATTAATGTAGATATATGGAAGAACCTTATTTTTCCATCATAAAAAAATAATGATATATTAAGCCAAATAAAGGAAGAGGATTGAAAACTAGTAAATTTATGTCCTTTTCCCAAAAATAAAAATTTAAAAAATGAGTTAAAAAGTTGAAAACTAGTAAATGAATTTTTTTTAGGGAAAAAATCAATAAAATAGTACTCTTAGCTGACTTGTGTAAAACTTTGAATTGACTTGTATGGTCTTTTTATCATAGGACAAGTGGTAAAACCAAGAATAAAGACAAAAATCAATTATTTAAGGTAGTTTTATTTCATTACTCTATGAGTGGGATTATTTTTGAGTTTTAGATATCATTTAATCCATTCCCAAAAAAATATTCCTTCAAGTAAAGACATGCTGAAAAAAAGGTCTTTTCACAAAGTTAAAAAGATATTTTATAAAAATATCATGTATACCATTTGAATGTATTTTTCAATTAATAAAATATAAATATGATTCCATAAATATTATTTAGTATGTAAAATCATTATGTAAAAATAATTTTTCAAAAATAATCATCATGATGGAGACAACTCAAGGCATGAACCAAATCAATATTTGGCAGTGTATTTTTGCATGAGGAAAAGGATAAGGATAGATCTTGGTCCTCTCAATATGCAGATAGTAAGTATTTATCTCTTTTAAAACCATCCCATCTCATATATTAATCAATATTTTGTATATTTAATGAGCCAAGGAAATTAATTATATAGTGTTTAAGTGTGCCTTGTTTTGTTCTTTTTAAAAGAATATTATGATTTATTGGTCAAAAAATAATCTCACTTACTAACCTACTACTACACTCCAAAATAATTCCCAAGAGTTATCCATAGAACTGAAACTCTTTAAAAATCTCAAATAATGGGCCATAATAATAAATCAAAACTTGAATCCACAACACTGGTATTAGAAGATGAGGTGGTAGTGGTGATTTTTGAGAAAGCTAGGTGGATGGAGTTTTTAAATAATTTACAAGGATATGATGAGAATTTAGTCAAGGATTTTATCATCAACCTTTAGGGGGAATACAGTAAGGTTAAAGGTATCAATATTCCCTTTAAAAACACTATAATCAATCAACTCTTAGGGATTTCAAAAACATGGATAAGGATCATAAGGAAATCCACATTGAAAGACCTGATTTATATCTTTCATGAATATGGATAACCCATAACTAAACTAATTTTTAGACATTAGAGGATAACCAAAGGAACCAAGAGATAAGGCTTTCTATAAACGTGGAGGACTTATGCATTTTGGGTCATCATATTCTTTATTTTTTATAGACAATATGGTTCTCTTGATGGGATACAATGAAAATTGTAAACCATATAAAGAAATGATTACATAAACATGAATTGATGATCAATTTACTATATTTTCTCTATGGATTAATTTATCTAATGGAAAGAAAATATGTATAAGGTGAACCCTCCATTATACATCATAGATTGATTTAGCTCATATGCCAACACCACTTCCTAAAGAAATAAAAATGATAGGTTAAGTGGGATTTTTTTTGAAAAAATATTTTTAAAACAAACTAAGGAAATATTCAAACCTTTATACTCATTGGTCACACCTAGATCTGGCCCAAAATAGGAAACTACTAGTGATGATTCATCTCTAAAACTAGTGTGAAAAAGAAAATTGAGCATAACAACATCAAGAGTGAGCTCATTAGAGACTTTGAAACCTATTTCTAACCAAATACCCATCATTGAAATATATAATGGGGAGGAATAATATTTGGATACATCTCAGCCTAGGGTTTTAAGGATAAGTGTTAAAAGGAAGACTCTAATGAAAAATTCAAGATTATAAACCCTACCTAAGAGGAAGAGAAGGCTCATCTTACTTGAAGAGGATGATGTAGATATAAGTGCTAGAAGTTCTCCTGGTAGTATCAACCAAGTATATCCTATTAAATATCTAGAGACATTAGAGGAACCTATACGAGAGGAATTTATAGAAGAACCCTCATTTGGTATTAAGTATTTGGTAGTCATGGTATAATTATTTTTAGTTAAGGAAAATATCAAAGAACTCCTTCCATATTATTCATCTAATCCACCATTAGATAAAAGAAAATGTCTAGTTATAAAGGAATAATATCAACATTTTATCCATGATGAGGAAGAGTACGTATAATAAGCCATTATTATGTCAAGGGTAGAGGCATCCATAAAACAACAACAAGAAGAAATAACCTTCCTTAATAAACAATTAAAAGGTAAGAAAAAAGCTATCCAATATTTACATAAGGAGTTATAAGAAACTAAAATTCAACTTCTTAATAAATATAATGAATTTTCTTCACTAAAATATAAAATTAAGGCACTTAAATAATAAGTGGATTGTGGTGTGTTAACACTATTATCTTATGATGACATCATGACCACTTGGTAATAAACTTATCAAACCCTCAATGTGGTGAAGGCATAGAATAATAAATTGAAAATGGATCTTGAAGATGAGAGGAAACAAAAAGAGAAAGTAAAATCCACACCATAATTAGCTTGTGAGTTGGGTAAAAAGATCTTAGATTGTAGAAGGGTTACCATTGTGTGGTTTCTTTCTTCAAAAACAATTCTATAGATGGAAATTATTGTGAATTTCCTATGGTCTCCATATGACCTAGAAGATGATGAAGAATTTATGGGATCTTGTCATACTAGTACCCCTAAGTAGAAAAATCTTTTGTGTGAGTTTTATTTGTGTAATTTTACCTAAGGACACATGTCTTCCTTCATATTTAACATATTTATAGGAGAAGTACAAATTAAATATTTCACCTCCACTTTACAAAATTGTATTGTCTAGAATAAGATAATAGAAGAATACTTTGTACAAGTCAAAACTATTGGGATCTATATGATACCTAAGTTACCTAATCAATATAAGTTGGTCACAATTTTATAAAGTCTTTTGTATGTCCCCAAGATTAGGTATCAATGTCAAAACATCTGAATGAAATGCATATCTCATTTTTAGGAGTATGTTCAAAGTCATTTTAATCCTACCCTTATTGTTTATGATAACAAGTGGGATTTATTGAGTATTCATTGGAAAATAAGGGAGTTTATTTCTCCTAACAACCTCAAATAGTGTATTAGGAGATCTAAAGCTATCATAACATTTATATAATAATTTGAGAAAAGATGTTGGCAAGAATGGATTGGCATATGATATAGGCCACCATTGATTCTCAATCTTATGTCATCATGTAAAAATGTAGTAAATTAGGTAGAAGAATAGTTTTGAAGGTGAAAAACCCAAGTTATAACATGGAAAGGATACATCAGCACATCATAATTTCATTGAGATACCTATTATGACACTTATGACCTCAACAAGAAACTCAAAAATATTGTAACTAGTAGAGAATAGAGGGGATCTTAGCTTGCAATAGGCCTTGAAAATGGTAAAATGTGGGGGGAATGATGAGCCCATAAAATGGCTCATTAAAACCAAGAAATAAATTCATTATTTCATAAATAATATTCTTTTTCTATGGATATAGATTTACATTCTATGACTCATTACTAATTCAAAGCAGAATATGAGTACTTACCTTGATTATCCTACACAAGTTAATGTTGCCTATTTTCACCACTTTGTTCTAACCTTTTACATGAAAAACCACTAGATTATTTTATATAGGTCATAAAAATGTACTAGATTAAAATAAAGTGTTTTTTCAAAGTAAAAATACTTTAGAAGATTAGTTCAGACCAGCTCTAAAACCACTAGATTGACTTTGGAGTTCATCAACTTGGCTCTATTATCACCAGTCTAGATTTGGAGATTCCCAGACTAGATATGGATATGCTTAGACCCATCTTAAAGGATTTTATGAGCTCAAAAAAATTCATTTTGAATACTTTTAATCATGGTAAAAACTATATCTACTTAATCAAAATCATCTTAGCTTATTTTTGGAACATTTCTAGAAGTCATGTATAAGGTTTCCAAAAGTACAATGTTTATTTTTAGCCATACTTATATATATTAGTTTTGATAGAAGTAACTATAATTAATTTAATAAGGTTTATTTATATATTATAAATGGTTTCAAATATAATAATTTTTAATAAATATCAGCCAAAGGTAGCACATAAATATTGATACTATTACTCTTCCACTGATTTGTCCTTTGAAATTTGGAAAGGATGTTATCTTTATATTTTCAATAAATAGGATCCTAGTTAGTTATAGTATTGTTATTATGTTCATAAATTTTTATTAGTTTTTTTAAAATTATTTCCACATATAAGCAACATCTTCTTACTTATATGGTATTAGAAAATAAAATGAGAGCATGTAGCATGTAGATGATTTAAGCATAAAACTTAGCTTTTCTAGCACTATCAACATTTACAAAATTAATGAAGAATTGATTTCATGAGATTATACAAGTATAGTATGATATAATATTATTTTGAGGGAGAGAAAGGGCCCACTCAACCAAGGAAGTATGATCTATATTTGGTAGTTATATGTTTATTTCATCTTATTATGTGTTTTAAATATTGTCATTCATTATTTTATGCAAAGTGTTATTTTTTGTGTCCAACCTTCAAGTATATGTGTTAATGTATGTATTATAATAAAATATACTTTAAAATCATTTCATTTCCAAATTTTTCACTTTACAAATAAAATAGATTAGCTATGTGTTTGTTTTTATGCAATTTACATTACTACAAATAGACTAGAAGTGTGTTCCATTCAAAGCAATTTCAATTCCGACAAAGGTGTTTCTTTCCAATTACCTTAAATTTTAGTAATGTGTGTTTCCATTCCAATAATTTTCAATTTATCAAGTGTTTATACTTTCACAATTAATAGATTAGATTTAAATTCAATCAAGTAGATTAGATATTTATAAGTATATGATCCACAAACCACCCCCAAAAAAGTGACTTTCTTAGTCACTATATGGCATACCTTACTATTGTCTATAATTGGACACTTACCATGGTTTTTTATGACATTGAGTTAACTTAATTGATTAAATTAATATGACACAATGAACCTCATCATTTTTGGCATTGTTTTTGATGATTTTATATGTGTCGGTAGTATATTATAAATTGATAGTTGATTAAATTTTTTCCCATAAATCAAATAAATTTATGAATAGACAAAGAGATTTAAAGGGAAGGTATATTCATAAGAATCATAAATAAATCACAAGCACTATTAGGTCACAAGAAGAAGGTATATTAGAATACCTTTTATGAAAATAACTCCAAACTATTGAGGAAGAGCCATTGTTAGCCTCACCTAAACTCTGGGACCATTCCACAAAGGTTGGTGCATCTTTCCAATGATGAAATTGAGGATAATTAATATTGTAAACCAAAGTTTTTAATCCCAATAAAGTATCCTTCCAACCACTTCTAATTATTAAACACTTCACATGATAACTCTATACAACATTTATTGGGAAATATTTCAATATAATCTATGGAACAATACACTAATAATGTTTGTAGGATGAAGAGATCAACCACCATGAATAACTTTCACTTATCTTATTGTCCTAGATCAAGATTAAAATGTTTTAATGAATAACATATCCCCGTCTATACTAGATTCCTTTTAAACAAATTCAAATAGAATAACTTGACCAATTTATGTTTGAGTTTAAAGTCTTGTGCTAAACTTATGAATATAAAACTAATAATCACAAACTAAAATTATTCCTTTTTACACTCAAGTATTAAACCTTGATATGGTTTATGGATTTACAACCAAATTATATTTATATATGGGATGAGATCTAAAATGTATTATTTAACAAATATCAAGACTTCTTTAGAGTAAGGGATAGAAAATAAGAATTATTCCATATAAAATAAAAATAATAAAAGAATATGGAAGACTATCTCAATCATTTCCTCTACACATAGAATATCTAGATATGAGTTAGAAGAAGAGTTGAGTAAAATAATTTTACTGAAAGGATTAGATGATGATGTTAAATAATCATTGAACCTAATAGGGAAAAGATACATAAATAAACTAGAACTATAAAAGTATTACTCAAGATCAAGAGTAAACGTTATAAAATAGAAAATAAGAAAAGGGAAAAATGATGTAGGACAACTCTAATGATATTGCTAAAATATAAAAGTATTACTCAAGATCAAGAGTAAACATTATAAAATAGAAAATAAGAATAGGGAAAAATGATGTAGGACAACACATGGAGGAATTTTCAAATATAAAAAATGACATTTTGGTTCAATTAAATAACACACTATATTAAAAAAATTATGACTGAAAAGGAAATTTAAAAACTTATTATTTAGATAATTAAATAGAAATAATACATTAAATAAAAATAAAAACCTCAGGAAACTACACCAATTCATTTTCATAAGATACTTAGGGAAATAGTGAATAAAAATTAATCTGACTTAGTCCAAGAACTAATAAAACTAAGTATTGAGATCCCACTGCTACAAGAAATAAGATACATTACCTAAATCAATAAAATATAAAATATTCATGCATTAAAACCAAATGGAAGATAAATAAATAGTCCAAGGCCAATCAGGTAGATGGAAAACATATAGACATCTTAGAAGGAAAACTACTTCTACCAAAATATGGAGACCATGGTAGTCTAGTGATAATTATAGCTACCAAAAATAAGGAATATATAATGTGTTAGTAGACTTATGAACTACTATCAATGGTATGACATCAGACACATTGAAATAACTTTACCTAAATGGAGTACAATTGACTACTATAGTATTATAGATGGCTAATCAATCCATTGCCAAACTGGAGGGAATTTTAGAGGATGTCTCAATAATAGTAGAATATTAGTAATACCCAATGGATTTAATGATAATACATCCATAAAGTCAAAAATTAGGATATCCATTAATCTTAGGTAGACCATGGTTAGCCATAGTTTCAACCCTCAGATTGAATATTTGAAGATATGACCATCTCAAATGAATTAAAAAAATTATTTGTATCCACATGTAAAACCATCTCTATATTCCACATATAACTTATAGATAGATGAACCAAAGCAAAAAAAAAAAATCCTTTCCTCTTTAGCCATGGTAGTTGTCAAAAACCATGTAAATGAATTAGAATATGATTTAATGAGTTGTATTGAATAATTTTTTTGGCTCCATAAATGCTTATTCTAGATCTTGAGATACCCATTCTAGCTCTCGAGATGCCTAGTTTGGCTCCAAAGATGCCTATTATGGCTTTAGAAATACCCATTATGGATCTAGATGTTTCTAGTCTAGATTTGGAAGTTTCCATGTCATCTTTGGAGGGTTACCAAAATAACCATGAGGAATCTCAAGATGAAAAATATGATCACACATGTCTCTAACAAATCATTATTAGTTGGGCACAAAATAGTCAATATATTTTTAATTCATCTCTTTATTGTCCTTTAGCAGATGTGATTTTAGAAGTAAAATAATTTCTCATAGTCATAAAAACCTTCCATATGCTACAACCACATCCTTTCCTTTTAACTTTCTCATGATTCAATATAATCAAGTTAGTTCCATATATCCAAGGATAACATAACTAGTATTCCAACTAGGAAAAATGCTAAACATAAACTTCTGGATAGATAATGAGTAGGAAACTAAGGTATCTAACATTATAAAAATACATATAAATACTTTTTTTGGAGTATAGTGATAAGAAATACGTTCACCCAAGTTTTTTACTCATCACATTTATGGGTAAAATATCAAACTAGTAAGACAACCACAGAGTAGGATCAATCCATCACTGAGGGACATGATCAAAATAGAAATAAAAGAAATATTGAAAGTAATATTCATCTATCCCATATCATATAGTTAATGGGTCTCACCACTTTTTATAGTACCAAAAACATGATAAATGATGGATGTGTATAGATTATAAGGATTTCAACAAAGCCACCATGAAAGATTACTTCTCGTTACCTTTCATAGACTAAGTCCTAGATAACTTAGCTATGAAGAAATTATTTTCCTTCTAAGATGAGTTTGGTGGATAAAAAAAGGTAATCTCTAGAAAATTAGGATAAAAAAACCTTTACATGTCCTTGGGGGACATTTGCATACAGAGTTTTACCCTTTAGCCTATGTAATACACCAACTAATTTTAAAATAATAGTATTAACTATACTTATTGATCTTATAAATGATTATGTTAAAGTATAAGTGGATGAATTTAAAATACATGGTGATTCTTTTGATGAACCCTTGAACATCTAGATAAAATTTTAACCCAGTGTGAATAATATAAATTATCCTTAATCCATGAGAAATGTTTGATGATGGATGATCAAGGAATAAACTTAGGTCATCACATCTCAACTCAAATAATATAGGTTGACCCTAAATATTTGAAGTGATCTCATAACTAATTTTACCTAAGAATCAAATTGATATGAAATGTTTTGTAAGACATGTAGAATACTATGAAGATTTTATATAATATTTCATTAAGATAGTTACACATATGTTTTCCTTTCTCACTAAGGATAGTGAATTTTTGTGGAGTAACAATTGTCAACAAGATTTTTAATCAATAAAATAAAACAAATTTCTACTCTAATCTTGATAGGTCTTAATAGGGGAAACCTTAACACATACACACATATTCCTCTAAAAATGATATGGGGGTAGTCCTTTGGTAGAAATATAAGGAGATTAAATGTATTCCATTTATTACATTAACAAGAATTTAACTCATACTAAATTAAATTACATCGCTACTGAAAATGAGTTCTTAGATGTCATATATACCATGAACAAGTTCCATCACTACATCATTGGATATAAAATATCTATTTATATAGACTATTTAACTATAAGATAATTAATGAACAAACTATGGGTATGAGGTAGGATCATTAGATGGTTACTACTTTTATAGTAATTTGAAATCATAATCATTGTTAAACTAGAAAAGCCTAATGTAATGGCTAACATTTTTTCAAGATTGAATGTTTTAGGTGAAGATGATCCAATAGAGGACAATTTTTTAGATGAGTTTTTATCCATAGTTTCACCACACACATAATGGTTTTATGACATGGCCAAATATCTAGCCATTGGAAAATTTCCTTGTGATTTCACCAATAAATAAAGAAAATCTTTTGTTAGAAATAGTGCTAATAATAAATTGATTAATGATATTATGTTTAAAGTTGGACCTGATATGGAGATTCATAAGTGTGTAAGAGAAGATGAAATTTATGATATCATAAGATCTTTCCATGATGAACCAGGATGAGGCCACTATTCAACCAAAATGACTATTCAAAATATCTTTGGGTATAGCTACTACAAGACTTCCATTCAAATACATGATAAAATATATATTTTGCAATGTGATCCTTGATAAAAGATGGGGAAACCCACATTTTATAATAAAATTCCCCTCCATCCTCAACTTTTTCTATGACCATTTGATAAATTGGGTTTGGATTTCATTAGCTCCATTGATCCACCATTTAAAGGAAAGGAGTACATATTGGTATGTACTAATTACGTCACCAAGTTGGTAGAGGTTCAATATATACCATTTCCCTATGAATAATTAGTTGTTACTTTTTTGTACTACTTAGATCATGAAACATTCTAGATCACCAAGATAAATACTATCATATCAAGGCCCTCAATTCACATCCAACATGATCTAATGTTTCAAAAAACACTAACAAATCATCCACCAGAATTCATCACCATACCATCCTCAAGCCAATGGGTAAGTTGAGGTTACCAATAGAAAATTAGAGAACATCTTGACCAAGATAGTGAGAATTAGCATAAAAGATGGGGAAAGAAAACTCATTAAAGTAATATGTGCCTAAAACACAACATGGATTACTACCACACATTTTTATCCTTATGAACTTGTGTATTAGAATAATCCATTACTTCAAATTGAATTTGAATCACAAACACTAAGAACAAAAATGGATGTAGACATAAATTTGGATGAAGCAAAAACAAATATGATTATTGAACTAGATGAGATGATACAAGAGACATTGAATAAATATAACTTATTTAACAACATAATAAGGCATGTAATGATAGAGACATTAATTACATGACAATAAGGGAGGTATATTGGTACTTGTTATTTGATTCAAAGTAACATTTCAAAGGTAAACGTCATACTAGATGGCTAAGTATTTATGAAGTAGAAAAGATTTTTGATAATGGATCAATTTAGTTATTTCCAATTGATGGAAATAAAATAAAACTCTTGGTAAATATACATAGGTTGAGGATCTATCATCAACCTCTAAGTAAGAATGAATTATTCATACAGATTCAATCTCAAAAAGAATTTGGATATATGAAATAACCTTATTTTTCTATCATAACCAAAGAAAGAGATTTTGAGTCCGATAAAGGAAGAGGATTTAAAACCAATAAATGAAAGTATTATTCCAAAAAAAAAGGGAGTGAAAAAGTTTAAAACTAGTAAATGGCAACTTTTTTAGGGAATAAAGTAATAAAATAGTACTCCTAGTTGATTTATGTAAAACTTTGAATTAACTTGTGTCATCTTTTTATCACATGAAAAATGGAAGAACTAAGAATAAATACAAACCTAAAGTAATTTAAGGTAGTTTTATTTCATTATTATATGAGTAGGATTATTTCTAAGTTTTGGATGTCATTTAATCCACTCCAAAAAAATCCTCTTCAAAAATGGGTCTTTTCAAAAAGTTACATATATCTTCTTTAAAAATGGAATGTGTACCATTTGGATGTATTTTTAATGAATAAAAAAGAAACATGATGTCACCAAGATGATACATTTTGTGAAATCATGAGATAAAAATATTATTTCAAAAAGATTCATCATGATGGAGACATCTTAAATCATGAACCAAATCAAGTAATAGACTTGTAGTGTATTTTTACATGATAAAAAAGATGGATAGATTTGGGTCCTCTCAAATCACTCCACACATAGACAACAATTTTTAATCTCCCCTCAAACCATCCCATGTAATGGATTACTCAAGTCCTCATATATTTTGTGAGCCAAGGTCATTAATTATAGAGTGCTTAATTCTACCTTGATCCATTCTTTCATCAAGAATATTATGTTATGTTGATCACAAAAGAATCTCACATTTTAACCTACTACTTCACTCCTCCAAATAAATTTCCCAAGAGTTTGTAATAGCACCAAACCTATTTTAAATATTCATAAAATGGGCTAGAAGAATAAATGGAACTTGAATCTACAAATATTTCATTATAATATGAGGTGGTGGTGATTATTTGAGGAAGTTGGGTGGTTATATTTTCTCAATAAATTATAGGGCTATGGTGAATAGTTAGTTAAGGATTTATCATCAAACTTGAGGGGGAATATACTAAGGTTAAATGCATCAATATTCCTATTAATAATATTGTAATTAGTCAACTCTTAATTATTCTAGAGATAGGGATGAAAATCATAAGGAGATCCACATTTAAAGACCTAATTCAGATCTTCCATGAAGATGGAGAACCCATTATTGAATTAATTATTATCCCTCAAGGGATAACCAAAATAATCAAGAGAAAAATATTTATAGAACTGTGGAGGATTATTGCATTTTGGGTCATCATTTTTTTACTTCTGATGGATGACATGGTTCTCTCAAAGGGGATGTAATGAAAATTATGAATCACATATAACAAGGACTACATAAACCTAAATAAAGGGAAATTTTACCATATTTACTCTATGGAGATATTTAGGTTATGGTAAGAGAGTATGCATAAGGTGTAGCCTCCATCAGATATTATGGACTGATTCAACTCATATGCCAACACCACTTCCCAAATAAAGTAGATGGAGAGATTAAGTGTGAAGCATTTCTAAAAAATAAATTGAAAATAAAACTATGTCAAAATGATTACCTTTATACTCCTCTCTCCCATATATATCTATCCCAAAGGAGAAAAATGCTAATGAGGAGTTGTCTCTAAAACTAGTGAGAAAAAATGAATTGGGAACAAGGACATCTAGAGTATTTTCTCATATTTCCTTGTGATTTCTTATCCCAAATTTATCACAATTATATATATATATATATATATATATATATATATATATATAATATTTTGTTTTGTTTTTATAGTAATTAAATATATTATTTTTTATTTGATGGGGTAAAAAATTGGTTTTACAAGGATCCTAGTTTAGCTTGATGGAATGGATAAAATATTAAATAGTCAAGTCCACTTGCATATGCAAGTCATTCCATTCTTTGATAAGGCTAACTAGGTTCAATTTGGCTTCATTCAGCCTATTATTAGAAATATTAATTTGTTTATTATTATTTTTTAATTCATTATATATAAGGAATTTAACCTTCCTTATGGCCTTCACAAAGGTGTCCTCATCTAGAATTACTAGTTTGGGATTGGGAATAAATAGCTTTAGCAAAAGGTCTTCTTCAATAAAGATTTTAGACATGCTATTTTGGGAGGTACTGGTAGATGGGTGGTAAGATCTTGAGGTGGGGTCCTCTTATAGAGAGTCCTCCTTGGTGAAGGACTCCCTAAGGAGACATCCTTCCTTTGTAATGTTTAACCATGTTTAAACAATAATAGTATAAGCCCTTGATGCATAATAGGGGTAGACTCATTAAATTAGTGGGCAAGGTTTATGCATTCTAATGACTTTAATAGGTAAAATGGTAGGCTAATATTATAACCCTAGAAATAGTTTCATAATAGAAAGTGGTGAGATAAAATTAAGGTATACTTACCCTATAGAGTTAGGTATTTCATCACCTATAGACATACCTCCAACCATTGCCATGGGAGATTAACTTGGGGTAAAGACTTATTATCTATTTCCATGAAAATTTTCATATGGAAAAAGCATTAGAAGAGTTCTTACTTTTTAGTCTAGTGTTTGTAATCCTTCACTCCTTTGCACATCATGCCCATGGCTTTGCCTATGAATTCCTTTGTGACTGTAATCTTAATTTCCTACATCACCACTATACACTTATTTTATCTATTGATGAATTCCCTAATAACATCTACATCATGCTCTATAATCCATAAAATTAGTTCCATGAGACCCCCCTGGCCATAACCTTTTCTAGTCTTTCTTTTGTCTACACACCTCAGAACATGAGGTAGGCTCTAATCTCTCTTTATCTACCCCCATTAGCATAGTCCTAATAGACCAAAGACAAATGATTAGGAGGTTATATAATAGACTGGTTTGAATAATATAAAATAGGCTTTGAATACACATTAATTCATCTTTAGTTAGGTAATCCACCTCACTCCTTCATAATGAAAGTTCAAAAATTTTAAAACCCATCTCTTGGTAAGATATGTTTGTGCATGTGTTTTCTTGATAGCCCACCTAGCCTACTATACTTTCATTCTATATGGTCAATTAGACACTATTAGGGATGTGGCCTCTTTTGTTCTAGCTGGCTAAAAGGTGGATTTCTACTCCTATGTTATCAAGTAGACCTGCTACCCTGGTGCCTTCATGATATGTGTGCATAATTTAGACTTGTGCCATGTTCCTTAAATGTAGCTTGGCATCATCCATGATATATTTTATAGTGTATGATGGGGTTATTTTTCCATCTAGTATATTTAGAATGTTTAAAAAGTCACCCTCCACAATGAATTTTTCTAATTTAAATCTGGAGGCTAGTTGGATAACCCAATAAGCCACCTTGGCTTTGGTAAGATGGTTTTTTTGAGTTTTCAAAGGCCTTGCTTATGAAATAGTTATCTCTCTTTTTTATTTCCTTATGACTCCTCCCCTATGTAGTTTCCTTTAGAAGCATCAATAAAATTCAACTTATCCCATATTTTAGGTGGTGCCTTCTCTTTTGTATGTTTGTCGATAAGCACTTTTGATGGGGAACTTAGTTTCTAAGCCATATCATAGTTATTGAATATCTATTGTGCTAATGTAGGTCTAGGTTTTTTTTTAATGGGAGGAAGAGCTTTCTAATTTTCAATGATAGCCTAGTAGAGATGGATAAAAGACCCTTTAAGCCAATACATTTTGTTTGATAAAAGGCTATTGTTATGGGCTTTCCACACACACTAGAACTAGTTTAAAAGAGATAAGTACCATAGGAACTCTAGGGATGGGAGATTTTAGGGTAGTTTCCATTTATTTATGAGATCAAGTACATTATTTATCTTTACCCAAATCAAGTTGAATTTATTCAACATCAGGTTAACTAATGTTGAACCGAAGGGGAAATTTAGAAATAGGTTAGTGAAACTAGTCCTCCACATTTACTCATAATAGGCATATATTGGGGACTATCAAACTTATTTTATATAGGTTATCCACTATTAGGATTTCATTTTGAGCCACTAGCTAGAAGAAGTTAGCTTTGGGAGTTAGATGTTTTATCCAAAGGTCTTTCTAAAGATTCCATTCACTTTCTAAGTTAAGATCAATGGTGTGTATTGAGGACACCAAGTATAAGCCACTATCTTCTATATAACATATAAATTGATTTTACTTTTGGAATGTAGGAATGTGGATTTGATTGATAGAGGAATTAAGGGTTTATATTTCTTGAACCTCTTCAACTATGTGCCCTTTAATGGGGAGTATTTTCTAGATTTTTTATCCTTTATTAACCACCCAATATTCTTTAAATTTTGAGTCCCATATTTTCTTAAAGTCCCTATAGTAGTTAGCCTAAGTCCATTGTGAGGATAAGGGGGTAGAGGATAATAAGACATCTTCCCAGAAATCAATTTTCTCTCCATTTCTAATTTTACATTCGATTCCTTTTGTTAGAAGGTCCTTGCAATTAGAGATGGACTTCCAAAATGTGGATCCATCCTCAAGACCTTATTCCCATAAGAAGTCATCAACTTTTAGCCCTTCCATGTATCTGGATTTAACTATTTTTTCCCATTCACTATCTTCCTTCATGGCTCTCCAACCCTTTATTGGTGGGGCCTTGTCCATAGATTTTATGCTTCTAAGGCTTAGTCCTCCATTTTCTTTAGGAAGATAGGATTTTTCCCATGAGATGAGGTTATACCTGATCTATATTCAATGCCCCTCTATAAGTTTTTTTTGAATTTATTTAATTTTAGCAACCACCTTAGAGGGTATTATAAAAATAGACATTTGGTAAATGAGAATGATTTGTATCAATGCTTTGAGTAGCTGATACTTCCCTACCTATGTTATAATGTGTCCCTTCCACCCTACAAGCTTACATTGTATTTTATCAATGAGGGGGTTACAAAGCTCAAAATCCATTTTTACTTCAAAAATCAAAATTCCCAAGTGACTTATTAGAAGTTTCCCCACCTATAATTCCAAATTTCTAGAAATTCTTTTTTACTGAATGAGAGGAGTGTTATTGAAAAATAGATAACTCTTTTGAAAATTAAAGAACTAATTTTAAATATATTCATAATTTTTTAGGATAAGTTTTAGGCATTTGGCTTCCTCCATAGAGGCTTCCCATAGGATAATGGTATCTTCTACAAACTATTCATGCATGATAGGCTCTGTGTTAAGAGCCACTAAAATTCATTTTATCAATTCCTATGTGTGGGATTCTAGTAGACTCCTTTCTAGAATTTATACTACAATGATGAAGAGGTATGGAGAGATGGGGTCACCTTACCTTAGTCCTCTAGAAGCAAGGAATAATCCTTTTGGGATTCCATTTATGATAGAAAAAAAATTAGGAGTGGCTATGCAATTTTAGATGATCTTCCTAGTGTTTTGATTAAATCCTAGCCTTTCCAAAATTACAATGAGGAAGTACTAGGAGACCTAATCATAACATTTCATCATGTCTAACTCAAAGAGCATTCCTTTCCTTGAGGATATAGATATGGAGTGAATGGATTCATGAACCAGGATAATATCATTTTTTATTGTCTTGCGATCCATGAAATCACCTTATTACTCCCTAATTACCCTATCTAAGAGATGTTACATTCACTTTACCAAGATTGAGGAGAATATTTTATATGTGGTATTTGAAAGGATAATAGGGTGGAGGTTCTTGTACATTATTTTCACCCTTTTTTTAGGTATTAACACTAGAAAAGTGTTATTAATTTTTTTAAGGATGGTTCTGGATTAGAAGATTTCTCTACTAGCCACATCAACCTCATTGTGAATAATATCCTATGCTTTTGGGAAGAAAAATGGGGGTAACCCATTGGGTCCTGAGCCTTTGAACCCTTCCATCATGAAGACCACACTTTTTATCTCTTCTTCAGAAGGGACATTAGTGAAGGAGAAATTTTCAATGTTAGAGATGACTTTATCAAAGTTATTCAATGTGGTAGCCACTAGATGTTCATCTGGGTGACATTCTTCTATGAGGAGGTTTTTAAATAATTTAATTATATAGTGGGAAATCTCCTCCTCATCTTTGCTAAAAACCCCATTTTACATTTTTAATTGAGATATTATGTTGATCTTCTTGTTTCTCATTGCTAAATGATTGAAATACTTGGTATTCTTGTCCCCCTCCATCAGCTAGGTACACCTAGAATTTTGTCTCCAATAAGCTTCCTCTCTTGCTTCAAGGTTGTGGAGTAGACATAAATTATTTTTCCCTGTAATGATTTTATTCATTATTACCATTTGTTGCACATAGGTATTTAAAATTAGATAGTTCTACCTTTGTTTCCCTCTTTTGTAGGAAGATGTCATTGAATATTTCTTTTTTCTAAATCTTTACCTTCATTTTGTGTAAGCTTAGGTTTTTAGTTATAATAAACATGTAAATAATAGAAAATGGTTCTTTTCACCATTCCCTTAAGGATTACATAAGATGAGGATGATGAAACTACATGATTTCAAATCTGAAGGGACTACATTTGTGTTTCAAAATATTATCTCCTTCAAATATTAAGGTTTTGTGATTAGACCTAATTCTAGCGAGGGAATAAATCCTACTAGAGAAGTGGATATCCTAGTTTAAGGAGATAAAAAATATATAAATCTAGACCTAGATTAAATTTTCACCCATTATTCTATTGGGTCATGTGAATGGGTTATGATATAGATCCACATCCACTAGTCCTATATTTTTAATGAAATAATTAAATTGCATCATGCTTTCAGTGAAGTTTGTATGGTCCCCTTTTTTTTCCTCTTGGAGTAAGGGGGTATTAATTTCCCCAAAAATAATAGAATTCCACCTATCATAGGTCCTTTGGAAGGTCAATAGGTTTTCCCATAGATTATTTCTAGTAGATTGAGAATTTCGGGTATAGACATCAGATAAAATCCATCTAGCATTGCTATCTAAATCCATAAAAATTATAGATATCTTGTCATTTATATTTGATAAAATATCTTCTCCAAGTTTCTTAAAGTTATTAAAAACTACTCGGCCCCCAGAGGCACCTTTAGAGTTTGAATCTAAAACATCAACATTTCTCCAAATTTCCATAGAACAAGATCTTAGAATAGATTTAGAAATTTTGGTTTCTTGGATGATAAGAATAGAAAGGCCAACTCTTTTAATAATATTACAAAAAGTCCTCTATTTCCTAGGGTTATTTAAACTCCTAACATTCCAAGAAAGGATTTTAATTTCTTATCCCACTAGATTTTAGGAGTTTGATGGGAACCATTTGTAATCTCTTTAACCATTTTTAAATTCCTTATTACCATTCTAGGTGACCTACCCGCTAGTTTTGGGGGACTCCAATGTTATATTTTTTCCTCCCTCTTTTAATTTTAGAGTTTGTGATAAACCCTTCATCTAGGAGTAAATTCTTATGAGGAGATTGAGTCTTAGAACATTATCCCTAATATTTGTTGTCCTTTTGAGGCTTCAGAAGGGGAGAAATAGGGGTATCCTCAAGAGGGGGATGGTTGACATAGTCCAAGATACCAAAGAGGTGGATTTTCTGAACTAGATCTTAGACTGACTCAGATGTTAGGATAGGATTAGGTGAATGCTAACCCAAAAAGTGAGGAGGGGGAGGAGGGGGGAGAAGGGACCATAGGGGAGAAAGGGGGGAGGTGGATCCTGAGGTAAAAATATGGGGAAGAAGGTGATGGGCTAGGTTTGTGGGGGAGAAGAGGCTTAAGTATAGGGTTAAGGACCAATTCACTCAAGAGAGGGGTGATACACTTGGGAGGGATCTCAAAAGCTCAGTGAGAAGATGGGGGAGAAGTAAGATGAGGAGGGAAAGGAGGGAGGGAAAGGGAAAGGGAGGCATGGGGAGGGTAAGGGGTAGGGGGTCTAGGGAGAGTCACCCTAGGGGTGACCTTTTCATTAAGGAGACTAAGTCAGCAAGCAAATAAAAAGGAGTAAAATATGTATTACAAGGAATACCTTTCAAACTATCAAAAAATGGAATACTTGGAAAAGTTATAGGAGAAATAATTTTGAGAGGTTTCTTTACCTACTAATCCTTCCTTAGCACCACCTTCCTAGTACATGTGTGCATGAGGGTGATATAGTCTTGAAATTTATTGGTACAGTCCCTTAGCATATGGATTGTAACATTGCAACATAGGTATATGATTGCATTGATCTCATACATGATGCTCTATATCCATTCACCATATTTTGACTTAATTTTAATATTATATAATAGGGGCTTGTTTATAGGTATAAAAACATGCACATGAGCTACAACCATTCTTTGATGAGAGAGAGATAGAGAGAGAGAGAGAGAGAGAGAGAGAGAGAGAGAGAGAGAGAGAGAGAGAGAGAGAGAGAGAGAGAGAGAGAGAGAGTAATTAGTTTTATGTTAATGGGTTACCCCAGATCCTTGGTGATAACTATGATAACCTTATGGTGCCAATATTAAAAGGTGAGTTTATGAAGAATGACCCCCATTGGAACATCATCCATGGTGGTGATGTTAATATTTGACCTAACCTTCCACCTCTGGATAGCCATGCTCACCTTGCCCATGAAATAGGGCCCTTCAAAAATAACCTTGACATAATATTACTATAAATATAAGTTAACCAGGAATAAACTCCTTGCCATAATTACCACCTCTAGGTGCCCTTTGGGTTTCCACCTCAATTTGGACCAGTTACGAAAAGAGTCAATGGTTGGTCAAAAATTGTTCACCCTAAATAGGATGGATTTGGCTAGTTCCACATTAGCTTATTCTATCATAGGGTTAGGAATAGGGATGAAAACCTCATTATTTTTATTATTTTGATAAAATATCTATCCCATCATACTTTTCCCTTTTACCATATCCACCCAAGACAATTCAAGGGCATGTGGATCATTCTTTTCCTAAATAGAGTCTATCTTATTTTCTTACCTCTAGGCAAAATCTGATTCTTTTGGTCTTTTGTCCACTAGGACAAACCCATGAATGGAGTCATGTTGGGTCACATTTACTTTAGAGAGATCATTGTCACCCAAGCACAATACTTCTGGCATCTAGGCAATCTCCACATGACTATTCTAGTTTTTTTGCCCAAGCAAAAATTTAAATTGTTGAAGATCATCCGTAGTGTAACCTTCCTCACTCTAAATTATTTACTTTGATATTTTTTTTATTTAATTTTATGTTGTCTATGTTTATTTTTGATTTATTATTTTGGTTTTTTAATATTTTAATATTTATTTTAGTTTTGTGTTATGTTTATTACATTATTTTTTATTTAAAATTTAATTTTATGTTAGTTTTTATTTTTATGTTAGGTTCATTATTTTGGTTATGTACTTGTACAATTATGTTAACTATATTATATGTATGAATTGATAAAAGAAACACTTTATATGTTTTTCATGTGTGTTTTATATTACAATTGTAAATATTGAACAAGTTAAATCATATAACTTCTTTTTTGTTCCTTTTATAATTATATCTTACTAGTATAGATATCTTAAAAAATATAAATTAAATATCCCAATTTCCTACTACATGGTGAAAATGGTATAAATATAATTACACCACTAAATTGGGTTTGAAAAAATCTAGTATATGACCAAGATATATTTTTTATTTACCTCTCAAAGAAAAAGAAAAAGAAACTAAATGACTATTGAATGGATGCCAAATTTATGGTTGAAATTGCCTTGTATTAAATATTTTTGTTCATCATCATCTTATAAAAAATATAAAATCTTATTTTAATTTATGCAAACCATTCACATCCATGTTTTATAATTCCACATTTTGAAAAAACATTGAGATAAAAACATCATTCCCACCCAGTTTCCCACATTGTTTTCCTACATGGCATTGAACTTTGATAATTATACATTTTATTCCAAGAGTTTAGAGCTTAAAACCTATGTATTGAATATTTTAGTTCATCTGTGTCTTATACATCTATGAAAATAATTAGATATATGTGTGCTACCTAATTTCAAGATCAAGAATTTCCCAAAATAGGGGCACTAAAGCAGGCAACCTAGAGGGTGTACGAAGGGATAGATCATAAGTATTTACAATTTTCACTATATGTATAAGCCTTAATGTGATAATTCAACATCCTAAAATTTGTCTCAAGATGTCTATATAGGATTTTGAATAACTAAGTCATCATACTCCATTTTTTGCCAATGGTAATATTCCCATTTTTGTTATGTGTTTTTGTGTTCTTGTCACCAAATTATATAAATTTGATTTATATTTTTCCTAGATCTTCTTATTTGAATTTATAAAGATATATTGTGAAGTTTTTTTTAAATATGGATAAATGAGAATATTTATTTCTATGTTACTATGAGAAGATAAAAATCTAGTCAACTTTTAGAGAGTGTATTCAATGTAAATGCATATGAATTTGTTTAAATAAAATTTATTGATACTTTTATTTTATTTTCAAAATTTGAGATAACGTTAAATTATGGATCAAATGAGTTGAATTTATTTGAAATTTTATTTTCATGCAAGTTATAATTAACCCTAAACTATAAACCATGGTCTAGGACTTTTGTTTTTTCCTATTAAAATGGTGACATGCTTTAACATAGACTTGGTCATATTCATATTTTTTGAGATTATCTATATAATTTTTCATTATATAAAATAATTAATCCAAGATTATTATTTTTATATTTGAAGAGAATAAATTTTTAATGCCTAAAATATAATAATGACCTGATGCTTTGAGGTTCATTTTATTATCCTTCACCATATAAAAATAAGGACATCATATTTGGTTGAATTCATGAACTTACCCTCCTTTAGATCAAGCTCGTATTGTGGGTTTTTTTTATCCTATTTTATTTTTAGATGTGTGTAACTCATAGTACTATAAATTTATTTTATATTTTAAACCTAAATATAATTTGAATTACTAAACACTAACAAAGGCTTGTTAACTATGTGTTTTTTCAATATTCAAATTAACTATCTATATTCCATTATGTATTTTTTGTAAGGCTACTATTTTTATAATTAGTATTTCTAGTATTACTCCTACAAGTTAATTTTTTGATTTGTATAAACTTATGAGATGATCCTTTGTTAGATATATGAAAAACTCATGAATTTGATGAGGGAAATAAAGGTGCATAAGCTAGTTCTAAATATATCAGTTGGTGAAAGTGATGATCAACTAACTTGAGTTGCAAATGTATTTTTCCATCCTAAACTTCTTTTCCTTATTTAATTATTTAAAATTATTAAGTTTTGTAGTTAATTTTTACTAAATTCTCTCTAAATCTTTGATAATCACTCCTGATATTATATTATATGTTATCTTGAAAAAAGTATCTTTGAATTTTCAAATTATTCCTTAAGACCTATAGTATATTTATGATGCCTAAAAAACTTGATTTTTTATTTGTTTCATCAAATAAATGTATCATCTATATAAATATCAATAATTTGGAACAACAAAGTATTTGAATTAGATTAGTACATTTGGTTTTCTAAATGATAAAACTAATGAGTTTTATTTTTTGTTATTTCTATAGGTTTTGGAATAGTTGAGTGGTATGGCTCCAATATTTTCCAAGGGAAAGATTCAAATTTGTTTTATGTGATTCTAATTATAATAATTTTTATAAATTACATAAACCTCATTTTGATTTGTCTTATATATTTTCATTTTCATGCAACTAGATATATCGTGATGTCCTTTGAAATAATTATAAATAAGAATATTGCTTGATATGTTATTATGAGAGAATAACCATCTATTCAAATTTTAGACAATGTATTTAAATTAAAGGAATATGAATTTATTTAAATAAAATTTATTGATATTGTTTGTTTTGGTTTCTAAGTTAGGCAAAATATTTATTTAGGTATCAATTGAGTTTAATTTATTAGAACTTTTATTTTCATACAAAATATACCTAACCTAAACTATAATCCCTAGTCTAGGATTTTTTAATTTTTCTTTCAAAAAATGTGGCATATCCTAATACATACCTAGTGAAATTCATGTTATTCATGATTATTTATATAATTTTTCATTAAATATATCTATTAATATAATATTATTTTTTAAGTTAAGGAGAAGGCTTATATAATGCCTTGAATAAAATTTATGGTTCAATCCTTTGACTTGGTCATTATTGGCCTTTATGATATACAATTAAGGATCATATTTGGTTGAATTGACAACCCTAACATCCATCATATTGACCTTATCTTATAGGTTATTTTTTTGACATAATGAAAAAATGGCCTAATATTTTTCCTTTTAGCCACATGGATATCAATAATTTTGATCTTTTGCTTGAGAGAAGCATCCATGGATTAAAAGAGTGAGTTAAAATGGGTTTTATCAAGTAAATAAGAAATAATTTTGTATTATTTGATGACAATGCCATCATATTAATTTAATACTCACTCATGGATTTTATCAAAACCATAAGGAGACAATCATGAATCCTATAGTCATGGTATATATATCTAAAACATGTGTTTAGAAGATTCAAATAAATGACCTTATATAATAATAATTATATCCCCAATTTTATGTCAATGAAATATTTTAAGGTGTTTATCAAACCAACCTATACATAAAAATACTTATTACGACATGTAGAGTCGAATTTATCAACATCGTGATAAAGTACCCACTTTGTGGGTCTCAAAATCTCATCGAGGAATACCCATGGACGAAGTAGAATACCTAGAAGGTCAACCTAGATAGGAAACTTAAGAGAGGTTTTCTAGGGAACTTTAAAATTTTAGGTCCAAGATGACACAATAATTAGGGTATTCCTCAATAACCAAAAACTTTACCTAGAAAGGAGGGTCTATACTTGAGAGGGATACCTAATGAGAACCCAAAAAAAAAACCCTCAGTAAATTAGTAGAAACTAGTAAGATAAAATCCCAATGATTTTGAGTGGTTTCAAATCTAGGCATTGGAATCCTCATAGAGGGATATGACCAAAAAAATAAGAAATAGGACAATTATTCTCATACCCTTTACACACACTATCAAAAACATATACCTATAAATAAATATCAAATTGAAGAGGATTATCAGAATATATATCACATCATAAACGTTTGGGAGGAACTTCCATGATTATTTCAACATCATCCTTCCAATGTCAATAATAATTATTGTGATAGATTGGTTAAGGGATATTTAAATAAAGATAACACCCCCAAAGGGTTAATATTAATTTATAATAAATGAAAAATTAGTCTTTGAATTCCCATAGGGGTGGTATGAAAATATGGTAATAAAATATTACAAAGCATAAGATAGACATGAAAAAATTAAAAAAGTAAGTTTATCAAGCATAAATTCCCTCTATATGTTGTTGATGTATGTTTCATAAAATGATTGTAAATATTCACTAGGTCAAATTATATAATTATTTTCCATAACTTTTATAATTATATATTACTAAAAAATATATATTTAAAAGCTTTAAAAATAATATGTCAATTTCCCTCTAACTAGGGAATAGTGGCATCAATATAGCTACATCACAATAGTTACCAATGAAATGGTGCACCTAGCTTAGGACCATATATCACCAATTAGAAAGAAATTTTTGAGAAATGTAATTGATCCAATAATCAATTGGGAACCTTTAAATATGGAAAACTATATGACACCTTTAATAGAGATGACTAAAAATTGATACATCTCAACATTTTGAAATAAATATATTTAATATATCTATAATAATAATTAGAAAACCAATCCCTATTAATGGGTCTGGGGAAGTAGTACTAGCCCTTGTTAGCAAAAAAAATTTGATTAGATCCCTCCACCTTTAGTTATTTCCAGGATTAACTTTGATAAGATGTCTTAGGGTAACCTTAGTGGTTTAGGTGTTAGATGCAAAATTTAGGATTTTATTGGATCTTTGATTTGGGTAGCATTATTTAAATTGGTTTGTGAGACCAATAATAAAGTTGAGTCTCAATCATTATCCTCGGGAAAAAATTTGGTAGTACAATGTGGCATTACCAATTTAATAATTGAAGGTGATTCTATGATCTTGATAAAAGAACTGTAGAATAGGCATGCCTATCTATGGCATATCAAAAACATATTGGGATAGGCTTGGGATTATATTAGCTCACTTTCAACTTGGGAAGTTGTTAAATATTTTTAGAAGTGAACTCAATACAATTATTTTAGCTAACTAGGTTATTGGTCAAGTTAAAGACTTCATTAGTAATAATTCATGGGATGCCTGGCCCATGATGCCTCCTAATGTTCTTAAAGTCTAAAATTTGATTATGTTTTAGAGGAGCCTCTTAAATGTTTGGAAAGATTACACTTTCAATGAATGTAATCATGAGTTATCATGTGAAGCCTTAAGTGATTATTTTATGATGGATCATGTCAAATCTAGGATGGAATTTTCCTTTATTACTTTCATGTCCTATCCATATGCTAAGCTATTTGGATACCATTAAATTTATGGTAGAATGTTTGGGTTGAAGAGTTAGGTATAGGAAAGAATAGAACACATATTGCAATTTGCACTTAGTGAGCCACTTTTGAGAGTAGGGTAAGAGTTTAGATACATGTCTTTTGAAGGTTATTTTATTGAATTAAGGATCAAACATGTCGTCGTAGTTCAAATGGGACAAATTTTTGAAGTAATTCAAGCTTTTTTGGAATCTATTTTTTGGGTACTCCCTACAGAGTCAAGGTAAACTTTTATTTATCTTCACTCTTCTTGATCAATTTGTTCTTGATTGTTGAGGACAAAAAATTATTAGAGAATTTGTAAAATGGGGTAATTAAGACTTTGTATCGATTGGGTATGGAATATACCATCATAATCTTCCTAGAAAAATTCAATTGGTTTTCCATCTTTTAGGATAGGAAATAGTTCGCCTTATTCCTTTATCTATTTTTTGAGAAATAGAGGCTCAACTAATGAAGGCTTTGTCATTCATTTAGCATGTGCAGGGGTTTAGTCAATCTCTAGTTCATATTAAGAGGAGAATTGAGATGGTGGATACTGAAGCTCTAGGGGCTTATATGCCATTGATTAAGTATTAGTTGGTTTTATGTTATTATTCTAGGGCATGGGACATGATAAGGTTGATGGTCAGGATCTTTGGGTATGGTAAGGAATTACCATCCCATGTTTGTGGTTTAGATGTTACAATGGGTATAGTGGATCAACTTATTAGTGAAACATCAAATTTAAGAGTTAGTGTAGGCTCAACATCATAAAGTGGTACTGAGGTAAGACCTAGTGTGGTTCATAGAGTGTTTGGTTCAAATGCACAAGAGGAAGGAGCAAGGAAGGCTAATAGAGTTTATTAGGTAGGACTTTTGTAGGTAGAGAAAACTTGGGAGACTTCTCGTAAGATGTTCCAAATTGTGTGTCTTCTTTTTATGCTAACTATTTTGGTTTTTTGTGGGTCTTGTGGTTTTTTTAAAATTATAGTAGATAGTCTTATTGTATTGGTCAAAGTTGGTTGTTATTTGGTTTTATTTAGTTTATATGTTTTTGGTGTATTATGTTATTTTTTTTAATCTATTTGGTTGTGGTTGGTTTTTCCTCTTGTTCCCTCATGGATTTTATCTTATGCTTACAATTGTTTTGGTTTGTTCTATATAGAAAGTGAGGGGGCCCCTTTAACTCTTAATTATATATTAATTTTTTTATAAAATTGATATTTAATATAAAAAATTAAAATAATATATAGTAAATTATTATAAGTATCAATTTGAAATTTATATGTTTAAAAGACAAAAATATGTACATAGTATAAATATAAAATAACTAGTGCATATATCTTAAAATAATTTACCTAAAAAATACCAATAGATATCAATATGACTACATCATTGACTAGTGATAGATACGTTGGACTTGAAAATAAAATATGCTTCAAAATCCATTATATACCCAATATATTTAAAATTTTAGATGACGTTCTTCAATAAAAAATAAAAAGTTATGATAATCAAATTTCTATCACATTTCAATTCATTAATTAATTTTCCAATGCACTCACAGACATTATAATGTCTTACCACCTCCCAATACTATTGTATGATGCTTATCAACATAATTAAACTTGTGTACATATATTAGATAGATCTACGTAAAATATTTAAAGAGATATCATTTTCAAGGTGCCTTTTCCATTTATGTCACAAATATAATATAATATATGTGCCCCAAGAATGATATCTCTTAGCACCTTTTACATAGATTTATCTAAGATATGCATGTTATTTTTACTAATTGCTAAAACTTGATTGCTATTTTATGACATCCTAATTATGATGAAAATATAATATTTGTATATTTAATTATAAAATGAAAAAAACCATAATTTTGAGAGTCCTAATTATGTAAAAAATCTCAATTTTATAATCCATAATTATATACCAAACTCTAATTTCGTAAACCTTAATGTCATAAATATTAAAATGATATCAAACCTAATTTTGTAAAACTTATTGTCCTAAAACATGATTAAGTAAGCCATAATTTTAAAAATCCAAATTATCCAATAACCCCTAATTTAAAAAATCCAAATTATCCAATAACCCCTAATTTTATAAATGTAATTTATTAATCCCTAATTTTGTATACCCTAAATATGTAATAATATGTTTTAAACATTTAGGTTTTTACTTATGTAAATATTATGTTTGATTAGAGGGATAAGTATATTAAATCAGGGAATTAATATGCATAAAATAGACTCTAATTTATTATAGAGTTGATTATATTTGACTTTTATAAAAAATAGTAATAATTAATGCAAATAAAATTTTATCTAGAAAACATCCAATATAGATGATCTAAGGACTAGAAACTAAGATGGAAGATGGTATGAGTTTAGTCCATAGGATCCCTATGTTAGAACCCCTTCTAGATAGTAGTGACACATTTGGATAGTAGTGTCATATGGCTATAGTATCTTGATATTAGTGCTAATGTCCTCAATGCATAAGTGTCTCAAACTTTTGGGTGCACCTATGTATAGATTTTTGGTGTATGTTCCTATGCACATGAATTATGTAACTCTGTATTGTGCCTATAACAACTTATTTATAATTTAAATCCTAATCCTCATTACAAGTAGGTTATTATATGAAAAGTGTGTTCATTATTAGGATAGGCTAGACATACTTAACACTCTATTGTGAAGAGACTTACCTACATACCATTACTCCAAGAAGGGATCATCCTCGATGTAGTTATCCCCACCTAAATTATGGTGTAAGTATAAGTGATGCTAGTATGATAGTGGCCTTGAGTGTGTTTGAGATTAGAAATATAGAAAATTTGAGCCTAGGGCTGATATAGATGGTAGTATGCATAAGTAGGGTAGAATAGGGATTTATAACCTTGATTTTTCTCAACTTGTTTCATATTCAAATAGGTGTTTTACATCTAACTTCCATCTAGTGGATATAGGGATCAAATTCATGTATTTTAGTGTTTTATTTATTTTGTGGATAATAAAAGTTGTATAGGATGACCTTAGGAGGTTTTTACTTTGAAAATATATGCATTCATGAAATTTAGGGTAAAGGACACATGCATCATTTTAGGGACACTATCACCATGTGGATAAGTGTTATAATAGTCTATAAGATAGGGTGAATTATAATCTAGAGATAGGTAGTCTCTATTAGCACTCTTAACACTCAAATACCACTTTTGTTTGACTACATATATCCCCCTTTTATGTTATAAATGCAACAAAGTGAAATGACTAGGATAAATGAAAAAGAAGTTATTAAGAATGGGAAAGTATTCCAAAAACCTGAGTCTATAGTATTCACAACAAAAACTTCAAAATAAGGTTGTAAATATGATATGCAAACAAAAGGAAAATCATGTTATTCAGAATAAGATACATAAGTATAAAAAAGAACCCTTTCATAAGTAGGCAAGGAAAAAAAAGAAACTAGCCTAACTAATCAATGTGGGACAAATCCTCACATGATATAAAACTATAAAAAGACAAAAAATCTATCTAAAACCTAATATGCATGAGAAATATACTCTAACACCCCCTCAAGTGAATTTAGGGGCTAACAATAGCCAAAAAAGATATAGTGGCATATCCACAGTATGAGTCCTAGCAACTAGTTCTGGTAAATTACTCATGTACAATATATATCTAGGAAATTAATAAGGAATATGTCTTTATGAACACTCCCAAGGAAAATTTATGAAACCTTAAGCATTTCATGTAACTCAAGGAAATTATCTATTGCAAAAGGCTTAATAAATATTTCATTAACCTACTAATGATTTAGAATGTACTCTAAGCTATGAACTCCATCTTTAATATGTTGATGAATTAAGTCCATATGTACCTCAATGTGTTTGGTCTATTAGTGCTCAACTAGGTTTCAAGCTATGTGAATTACACTCTAATTGTCACACTAAAGTAAAATAGCTAAATATTTCATGAATCCAAACTTTATCAATAACTAACAAATCCAACTAACATGTTGACTCACTATAACTATTAACCTATACTTAGCCTTTGTAGATGAAACTAAAATAGCATATTTATTCTTGCATGCCCAATCAATAGGTGAAGAAACAAGACAAAATATTTATCCATAATTGGATCACCTATCATCAAGATAACTTTCTCAATCTAAATTAGTGTACCCAACCAACTAATTATAACCCCTAGTTTAGTGTGATCCAAAATGGGTAGTGCCTCATAGGTATCATAAAATACTCTTGGTAGCCTATCAATGACTATTATGAGGATAAATTTAAAACATAGACATAATCTCAACTAAAAATTAAATATTTGGGTGAGTATGGGTCAAATAAATAAGACTCCCAACCATCTACTTATAAAATGTAGGGTCACAAAGAGGAGTGGTATAGGTGGCAGTGAGAGTGACTCTAGACCGGAAAGGAGAGGGACTTGGCTTGAAATAATTCATGCTAAAATGTTAAAAAAGTTAAAGGGTGTTCTTTTTATAACTCAAATAAATCCCTAAATTTGACTATGAAATATACAAACCAATGAGGAAGTACAAAAAACTAAGATATGTCATATCAAATTACATTGAAAGTGTTTGTTAAATATCCTAAATTTGAGAAGAAGAGCTACCTATGAGAATCAGATCATCAACGTATAATATTAGTATAAAAATGTCCTCTCGAACATGTTGGATATATAATATGGGATCAAAGTGGTAATTAACAAAGCCAATAGAGAAAATAAAAGAATCCATCTTCTCATAATAAGCCCAAGGGGCCTATTTTAGACCATAAAGAGACCTCCTAAGTCGATAAACAAGAGAATAATCATGAAAAAACCTAGTAGGTCTATCTATATAGATTTACTTCTATGTTAAATAATAATTCCTTAGTAAAAAAAATCACTTTATTATCCATGGATATCTATAGTTTTGATTTGATCTGATTTGATTACTATTTGATTAATCTATGAGTTATATGTTATTATGGGATAGTTGAATATTGATTTGATTACATGATTTCATTGATATGATTTTAGATGTATGGTATATTATTTACATTATGATCATGTTGAATTTTTATTTATCATTATTTTATGATATACATGTCATGTTTTTATAGACTAACTACCTATTTATCATGAGTTGGATGCAGGATAGATTCATCCCTCAGAACATGATGGAGGGAGAGCATCATCAAAGAGGATGACATAGATGGAGTTGATGGGGGATGATATAGGAATGGATATAACCATACACACACCATGTTAAATAAAAATCATTATATACATAATTTAATGGTTAGAATTAGTGCATTTTTTATGATGTTTACATTTAGATAATTTTATATGCATGGCTAGTTATGTGTTAAGTTAGTTTAATGATTATGTGGAATTAATCTTGTGTGATTTTTTTTAGGTCATGTTAATATGCTCATGAATATTATCATGTTAAGAAATATAAATTTGTGTTAAAATATTAAACTTGAATTTAATAATTAAATGAATTAATCATTAATATCGAGTCATATTATTGTGAAATAAAGCAATTGAATTTTATTTAGAAAAAAAAGGAAGGTAGTTTTAAAAACAAAAGAAAATAATTCTAAGAAAGTAAGATGGTGATTTAGGGGTTTTGGAAAAAAAGTAGGAAAACAAATAAAAATGATTCAAAGTGAATCATGTTGTTTTAAGATGGCATGACAAAGAAAAAAAGAAGCATGTAAGCAAGAAACAGAGCAAAGGAATATGGCTACTTTAGCTTAGACATAATAACCATGTAAGTGGCACCTTTGATTTATAAAATAATAAATATATATGTATTGGATTGTGTGTTTGATTTTGTTATCTAGAATGGTGTAGATAATTGAGAAGAAACTTCCTTTATATGTGTTTATTGTTTGTAAATCAAAGAATGGCTTATTAAAAAAAATAGTGATATATAATGAACTAAGAATAATTAATTTATACTTATAAAATGATTTTATTATGTATATATACTGATATAATCACTTAAAATGTGTAGTGAACCATGTATTATAACAATGATTTGTTTATAATAACAACAAATTTCTTATAACAGTGAATTAATGTGAATTGTTTAGATGATCGATCTATTTTAGATGTATAGGGAACAATATTATATACATGGTTATTTATATAAAAAAAAGTATAGAGGCATAGTTTTAACATCCAAATGAAATCTCTAACTTGTCTTAGAATACAATATGGTTATACAATAATAATTACAATTATACAGGTTAATTATTCATCTATTCAGAGTATAATGATTTATACTTCTATAACAAATCACTTTTATATTTTTAGAAAACCATGTGAGCACTAGATCGATATTTATTATCTACATATATCAAACTATTTTATACAAACAACAAACCATATAATATATTTAACGTATAAATTATTGTGAACATGTGTTATTATAGAGTGATTTGATCAATAACAAGGTGGTTAATCTCACTAACTATCTAGTGCAATTATCAATAGATTATTAGAAATTGATACATATGAGAATAAAATCCATTTGATATAGAATTTGATGGTCGATAGGATAATAATGGAAGTTAATCATATATCCTTTCATTAGGATGATAATAACTTTATACTTATATTGATAATTCATTTGAATGGATAATTTTTTTGTATATGTAAATCATGTGGATATAGTGGAGTGGTATATACATAGTCCATGTTCGAAAGATTTATCTTTAGTTTGAAGACAATAACTACTTTTTCTTCTAGATCAGTCCATGTAGGTATTCATGTGGTTTATACTTAATGCAATACATCTTGAGTTAGAATATGTTATATGTAAGTCTTATAGTTTAAACATTTATGCTTGCTCAAGGGATGTCAATATGATGAGATCTTATTGGAGATACTTGAGTATATAAATAAGTATATAAGTGGGTATTTAGGATGGTACAAAATTGGATAAGAGTATCTATGCTTTTTTAAGCATGAATGTGATTTTATAAATTGAAATAAATTTGTCATCTTAATCTATTTTCCATCTATAGTTGTTTTTTTTTTTTTTCTTAAATTGATTATTTATTATAAGATATTATTCATTAATAATAGATTGGTCAAGTTTATTATTAAACATTATGGTATGACCTATATTGAGTTCTTTTCCATTTGAGTAAAACATGGAAAATATAGGGTACTCGATCTGATTAGTACCACATGTTGGTTGTCCTTAATTTATTTAGTTAAGAGAGTGTATTTATCTTGGAAGAATCCCTAATCTCAATCTAAGTAGGCCTTTTTAGGATAGATTTAGAATATTTACTCTGTATTAGTTAAATATATTTGCCGATGTTCTTTGACATTATATAGTTTAATAGCACATCAAATATATTGTGTTACTAAATGCATTAGTAAATATATATATTTGATGTGTTGACTATATATATTTAGTCTAAATATGTAAATTATACCTTTTTCATAGACTACATTATGATACTCATATCACTATCATCATTCTATCAGATATCAGGATTAAAGCATCATTTTATTATTGCTTTAGTGTATTAAAATAATATTCATGATGTGGTATTGAATAAAAATAATGATATGGAATTATAACTAAGTATAATATATTAGTATTAAGATGATTAAGAAATACAAAGTTATATACATCTTGAATACACAAGGGTGAAAATCTATTCAGTTAGGGATCAAAACTATGGTGTAGTATTACATTTTTGAATCCCTTATCTTATAAAAGATTGTCAATATATCTTGTGAATGGGAAAGTTATAATGTTTTTTGAAATCATATGAATCCATTGTCTAGAATGTTAGATGAATGTCGATGTTTACAATATTTATATATTGGGGGGTACTTGTATGCAATACATAGTATGAATATAGTTAATATGTGTAAGGATGTATATAGACACACACACGCACGCACGCACGCACACGCACACACACCCACACACACCCACACACACACACACACACACACACACATGAATTCAAGTATTCATATAATTATATAATGTAATAGGTGCATTGGGTCATATGCCTATATATATAGTTAATGGATTATTAATAAGTTATAGGATTCAGAGGGACAAAAATCTATAAACATAATACAATCTCTTAGAAATGTAATAATTTGTTTGAATTAGGTTTATATGAAGTGTAACTTGGTTATGATTCATCTAATTCTATGAAAATATTATGACTAAATTTTGGCATTCATACATATAGTATTGAAAACCTATGTGAGGTACATATTATGAGTATATTAATATGTACAAGTGTTTTGACATAAGTTATAGTTATTTTGATTGGTAGTATGTAGTTTAAACATAGGATATACCCTATTGGTATAAAATGTATTTTATTTCTTATTATTTAGGACTATGAGATATTTAATTCTTGAAATTGTAAGACTAGTTATTCATAACTGAGTAGTTGTACTCATAAAAAAAACTATGATATTATGGATGTCATAGAGTGTATTATATTTGAAAACTACTTATAGGAATTAGAAAATTATAATCTAAATGTATGTTATACTCAGGTGGTACAAATTGTAATTTTCATAATAGTGTGAAGATTTAACCATATGTTGGATGAACTAAATGTATGCATTTTGGATATTTCTATGTTTAAGATTTTTTATGATAGCTAGAAAAATGTATTGTATTGTGTTTGCTTAAATAAAATAGAAAATGTAGCCTAATATATGGTATACCCAGTTGGTATAATATGCACTTATTTTATTTTTATTTATGTGATAAATAATATTATGGATATTCATTCATAAATTTAACAGACTAAGTGTATACATTTTTATTATTCCTATATTAGCATGTTTTAATGCTTGTTATTAAGAAGTAATCTATATGAATCTATTTGTTGTGTGTGTGTGTGTGTGTTAACCAAATCTTGCAGTATTGGTACTGAGTAAGTAGTGATACAGAATTCACTATATTACTATAATCACAATGATAAATGAAGGTGATATGATCAAGTGGTATGTATAAAATTGACTGCTCTTTGAGATCAATAACTATTAAAAACTTTGACCAAAGTAATGTTTAGTTAAACATTAACATTTCATATTTATGATTTACATGTTTCTTCAATACCATGTTAGAATAAATTTCTTTATGGTACACTACATGTTCTTAGAAATCATATAACACACATGTACTAGTTTATCTCTCTAGATTCATACACCATCACTATCTACTCATCCATGAAGGGAAGGTCATTCCCTAATGTGGTATTTTGCATGGAATCGATGGTCTATAGTTGGTGTGGAAAATTTCTTAGATGATGCTTTCCCTCTCAACAACAATACTTCTTTGGAGATGACACTTGAGATTACCATAAATACTAGAGTTAAAGGAACTCATGCTTTGTGGAGCCTTATATCTTGTATATTATATTGTATTTATTAATATTGAGACATTATTCTGATTAGATGTAATTATTATTTATTTTACCATGACATGAGTGGCTATACAATCATGTTATTCTAAGTCAAACTCAGTGGGGTTACTATATGTGGTATTATAATTATGTCTCAAACTCTAAGACCTAATGAGTCCACTAGTATTTTCATATCCTTATATTTATTAGAAAGGAGAATGGTGAAAGCAAGAGTATTTGGAGAGGGTCTTTTGAATTCAAAGATAGTAACCCTCCATTTTATCCTAACCATTTTTCTACTAATAAAGCATCAAAGTTAGAGTGGATTCTCTTAGCCATGAATGAAACCAAGGATAGAAATTCAACCCTAGAGTAGGAATTTCATGGCCATGAAGAGAAATAACACCAAGATGAACCTAAAGAGCATCCCCTTGAGTAGGAAAACCCTCAGGATGAAGATCATAGGTAGTATGGTACTAGTTAAGTGAAGTGTATTTTAAACTTACAGTGTTGCAATGAAAAAGCATGTTACATCAAGATTGGAGTTTTGAGACTTAGTATATCCTCCTGTATGGCTTGATGACCTATTATAGATAACAGACATCCATGACATGTTGTTTGGTACAATAACAGTATACTCTCAAGAGCATTCATACCCTCCTACAGTAGTTAAAGGGTTGGTTTATCAAGTGTCTTGATGGTGATGGTTGTATAAGATGTTTGGGTAGGTGAGTGAATATCATAGTTCTTGAGTCATGAACAAGAGATTATTACAATATTTTTGATCACTTAGATCAAACACCTCGAGAATGATTACATATTTATTTGGTAATCAAGTCACCCATACCACTTGTATTTAGTATAATGAGTGTTTAAAAATTACGAGATGTTTATCATTTAAGAATATATGCATTTAGATAGAGTTTTGTGTCTTATGTACATTAATCCTAGGATTGGGAATCCTTAAAGACTACTCATGGATTGGTAACACTAAGTGTAATGGGAATTATTCTTATATTAGAGTGTAGATATCTTTGTTAAGGATTATTATGAGTTAGGAGTTTGCTCATGGATTGGCTCCCTATATGCTTATGTGGATTGAGAATAGGTGTCATCTCACATATCTTGCATAGAGGTGAGTTGTTACTCTCTCACCCTCCTTTAACATTATTAAAATCCCAATGAGTGGATTCATATTTTCATGATGTTAATTTAGTGTTCCCTTAGTTGGAAACATGTTTTTGAAATGTTATTTTGAGAATAATCCCTAGAGATTATGGGGATAGTATCTTATACTTCTTGTTGATAGAAAATTTGTATTAATGCAATGGATTAATGCATCTATGTGGTTAATGTTTTTATTTTGGCTGTGTAAAATAGGTAGTGATACTACACTTATAGGTATGGTAAGTGTGTAGTGATTTTAGAAAATTGGGTTGTGGTATTGTATTCATATCATATGAGGGTATTTAAGAATTTTGTTATTGAGATGTTAGTTCACTACTTTCCACTTGTGGTTTTTTAGAGTCACACCTTCTAGTGCTACTTTTTATATACTAGTGAACTCTGACCATCTGGAGTGGTTAACCTTGAAATTATATTGGTTCTAGATTAAGACTAATAAGTTGATTATAATCATTATGTTATGATTCACCCTTGATTATATTTGTGTTACTCTCATCTTTCTAAAACATATTGTTTTAATGAGTCATTTGTGTACCTTTTTCCTAGAGCAAGTATGGAATATGATGTACAAAACATATTTTTAGTCGAAGGGGTTGAGATAAGCTTATAACTTGTTGTGTATCTATCTAACCAAGTGAGGAGGCATTATTTTGCTTGTTCCCTTTATAAGGTTGTAGGGATAGTGTGATTCTTGGCCTTTGGTTGTTATGTTAATTTTAACATAATTTACTCCTAAATATGAATATAATAGAGATGGGTTAAGTTGTGAAATTTGATACTAGTTATGTTTGGATAATGACAACTTAATACAATTATAGAATGTTTGTGTGATTTTTTTATGATGGATATTGATACATATTGAATTATTTAGCATATATAAATGCACATTAAGACCTATTAGTATGGATTCATTGAACCATGTGCACATTTTAGATATCATTAGGTCATGAATACCTAAGGGATGAGTGATGAATTAGGAATGTGAGTAGTAAGATATGGTATTGGATCCTAGTTAGTCTCACATTAAATTATTAGTTACTAAGTTTGGATCTAACTAGGGGAGCTTATCAAATCCAAGATTTGGCAAGTGTAACTTGTCAAATTCAGTTATATGGTCATACACATGTATACTCAAGAATTTGTATTCATTAATGTTGTATACATTATAAATATAAAATTTCTAGTTCATATTAATGTCATACTTATCAAGAATTATGTGAAGTAGTGATGGTTTTGACTTATACACATGAATCTTGTCAATTTCTCTAAACACTTTTCTCTAGAATAAGAAAAACACTCTCTATGTTAGAGAGATGTGTAGAAGGGATGGGAGGATTTGTGTAACTTTCCTTGGCATTTTGTTTGTGGATTTTATGTGGTTATGATTTAATATTAAATTTATAAAGTTGATGAAATTATCAACAAGATATGTGGGACCCTTCAAGGTGTTAGAAGTGGTCAATCCGATAACATTTAAGATTACATTGCCACCATCCCTAACTCTATTGAATAATGTTTTCCATGTTTATTATCATTATATATATATATATATATATATATATATATATGATCTTTCACATGTGTTGTATTAGAATGTTTTGTAAGGTTATAGACCCCAAGGTGGTCATGGTAGAACCAATCAGAGTAATTGACACTCATAAACTTTATTTATATAATAGGGATATGTCATACTATAGAGTATTATGGGACCAATACTTTGGGGATAGTGCTTCCTTGAAGGACTATGATGAGTTCTATAGGCAATTTTCACATTTATTTGATTCATTTAATGCTTCATACTATGCTATATTTTAGCTAAATAATGTTTTTAATTCAAATTTTATGTTTGAATAGTGTCATATGATGATGACTAGCTTTAGGGGAAAGGATGTTACATCCTAATTCCTCGCTAAGGAAACTCACTTGATTATCCATGGATATCTATAGTTGTGATTTTATTTTATTACTATTTAATTAAGATACGAGTTATATATTTTTATGGGATAGTTGAATATTTCTTTGATTACATGATTTCATTGCTATGAGTTTATTTGTATGGTATATTTTTTACATGGTGATCATGTTGACTTGTTATTGACTTGTTATTGTTAACCATTTTGACCATAGGTTAGAATGGCTCAACCCTTTATAGTCAAAATATTATATAAGGGTTTATTATAACATCATAGGGTGTTGCATAGTTATATTTGATGTTTTATCATATGTTTTTAACCTTGGTCATGATCTAGTTTAGTCCTTATGTTGTTTTGAGTCAATTAGGGGTTATTTTAGAGTCATTTATGCAAATGGTATAATTTTGAAGGGAGTCTACATGTTATATGTTCCCCTTTAATGTATAATATGTTAGCCCTTGTCATTTATGTTACTTTTTAACTAAATATTGGTAGGTGATAACTAAAAATCAAGAAGATAGGTTCAAAATTGTTTTGCTCCTTCATTACCCTTATAGATATGTGGAACCAGTCAACTGAGTGAGTTTGCTACCATGACTGAGCATCTATAGGTGTTATGGATAATATCATTATGTAAAAAGGATAAATTTCCTAGATTTAATCACTTCGTTGAAAAATCACATTTAGATAAGGCAAAGGCATTCAAAATAAACCATAAGGCTACAATAGAGGACATAAAATTAATGCAACAAGAAATAACTATTTGGGTTCAAATATTCAAAAGGATCCTAAAATTAAATGTATAAATATCATGTGGTGAGACCTCATGTGATCAAATTACAAATCAATTGCACACAAGTAGTCAATGAGTAAAAAGTTCCTAGAGTGGATCGATGGTGTATGTTCCTACGTACAAACCAAGATCAATGATCTGCATTGAAGACTGGGATCAAAAATCAATGATATGCATTTAATCACATAAAAAAGATATAATGGTGAGAAAAATGTTAAGAGGTTAGAGTATCTTAAGATTGAATGCATTAATGATAAATCTCATGATCATGATGACCTATTAGATTAATAATACATGCTTGATCAAGTAGAAGGAAGATCAATGACTTATGTTCAATCATACTGAGGAGATCGATGGTGAACATAAAGTCAAGGATTCAAAGAGATAATTTTCATGTGAGAATGACAAATTTCATAATCTCAAGAACCCTGATCAATGATCAATGGATAATGTTGAAGGTTAAATCAAGGAAACTCTCAAGAGGATCAACGAAGCAAGTTCAATCAAATTTATAGAAGTCATAGGGTAAAGACATATGTCTGAAGAAAATAACATTATAAGAGGATGCCACATAGATATACATATCAGATAAAAATGATTTTAAGGACTTAAGTGTGTAGATGTGTAAATAAGAGATCAAAATAAGATTGTATATATCACCATATAAGATTAGTCTAAGACCATTTCATATTACACAAAAGCCATTTTGGTTTAGGACCAATTTAGGCTTGTAGGGAATGGAATGGAGAACTTGAGTAGGAAATTTGAAACAATCACATGTTTTTTCACACTATAGAAAGGAATATGGGGATTTAATTGATGATGAGGAAGGTTTTAAACTTTGATTTTATGGGGTTTTTATAAAATATCTCCTCCCTTAATTCAATCATCATTTATATCCCTAGTCAGTTATGGGACATTCCAAAAGAGCTAAATGATGAAGGTAGTTTCTTAAATAAGAAAGGAGAGTCCTACACCACATTTGATGAAGTTTCATGCTTTAGAGGTCCACTTATCCTATGATACCTTGCATGTTATATTTCATACTCATTATATTGCATCTTTAACTTATTTCTCTTAGCATGACACATGTGTTATTGAATCTTGGTCTTCATTCTTTCCCCCTCTCTCTGAAATTATATAACTAGCATCTATTTTCACTATATGAAGATAATACCACACCATGTATGGTAAAACCCTATTGGAATGACATCATATTTTGCCTTTAAACTTTAATTCAAGTCTGGTTTTAAGTTCATGAATAATTGTGTAAGTGTGTAAAGTGATGTATGGTGAAGCAAAGTGATAATCCTCTATCCTTTCTTCCCTTATCCTCTCATGTTTATACAAGATTTCCTATACTAAAATGTCATATAGAGTGTATTTAAGTGTGTTAGGATCCTTTGAAGTGTATAATTATCTTTGGAGTGTGATATATTCCCTCTGATTCATTTTTTTCTATGCTATATCACTTTCTACATTCAAAGAAGAAATTAAGAAACTAAGAAGAAATGGTCAAGGTTAGATGTTACCTAGATGTAGTTGTGCACACTGAAATTAGACATTGGAAGGTACTCCTCTTTGGCTATGGAGGAATGACACCTGCAAAGAAAAAGAGACTGAAACACGAAAAATGTTAAATGAGGAGATGGTGGGCTGTTAAGCAAAAGCTTGATCCCTAAAGTACGAAGACTTCCTTGAGGGATATCAACCCACTGATTAAAAATAGAATATTTGATAGAAACAGAAATAGTGAAAGATAGAATGAAAGAAATAAAAGACAAAAAGAAAAATGTGTAACTAATATGCAGCAAAATGCTATGTATAGTTGCCAGTGTCGGTCTCTATGTTGGTGTTGGTCAAATAAGGGTGTTGACGTCGGTTAAAGTGTCGGTGTCGGTAGGGGTAATGACCGGCATCGGTCAGGGTAGCAGTTCTTGGATAGGGTCTGGTTAGGTCTAGATAGGGTTTTTAGGATTGCAAAATGGTCTGAAGTCTTTGTCTGTGGGTTAGGGAGCCAGTTTGGGAGTCAGAGGGATTGTTTGGGGGTTTGAGTAGATATCTAGGCAGAGTTACAGACTAAAAAGGGTGGATAGAGGTGATATGGGAGGAAGTCCAGTCGGGTCTATAATATAAATCAGGGTGGTAATATTAAAAAATAATAACCAGAGAACAAAATAAAAGCATAGAGGAAACACTTACCTGTTACCCGCTGAAGACAGAGTAGGAGACACATTTGATGTTGTCGGTGTGTTGCAAAAGTTTGATGTAGCAGACCTCCAGCGAGATGACTGAAGCAAAATACCTGTGCCAGAGAGAGAGAATACGAGAGATGATTGCAGATGGATTGGATGCAAAAGTTGGCTGATCATTTTAGTGTTTGGATGAAAGAAATGTTTTGATGCAAAAGGTCTGATAACTGGTTGTGAAACTGATTGGTAACTGAATAACGAATAATGAATAACGGATAATGGATCCTGCGTTTGGGTTGAGAACGCAGTATTAAGAATAACCGATGCTAGTAGGACTGTTGACGTTGGCCGAGGGATGACCGACATCGGTGACATCAGTCGAGTAGTGACCGACATCGGCAGATGCAAAATGGGGACAGAGGCTAATTTTAGCTTTCTGCTCATTTTTACATGTTGCTAGGGGCAAGGCTCATGGGAAAATGGTTGATAGGGGTTAAATAGGTGTGGGAGAATAAAATGGGGGTTAAGGGGAGGATGACAAGGGTTAGACATTCTGGTGTCTACATTTGCCCCTTTTTGTCTTTTTGGTTATTCTAGACGAACTGCAAGACAAAAATAGGAGGTGGTTGCCCCAGGTGTGGGATAAGGTCGATTCCATCTTGTTGGTTGTTCAAATGAACTGCAAGACAAAAATAGGAGGTGGATTGCCCTGATTATGGATGAGGTATTCCCCATCAAAGCAGGAGTCAAAGGAAGGGAACTGGGAATCAGGTGCTGATTTGACAAAGAGTGGATAAAAAAAGGGTGAGGGTGAATGCTGTAAAAGTTGTGATTGCTCACATACCTCTTCACGAGATGGTCAGGTCAGATTATTTCAAGTTGAGGGTCGAGGAGTGACAAAATTGAAATAACTGAGCCCCAACATTTAGTTGTCTGCTGATTGGGTTATTCAATTGAAGCTGTAGCTCTAATGGGTCATCGTGTTCCAGGTATCTTGGGCTCAGGAGGTGCTCCTAGAAACATGAAAAAGTCACAAGTAGTGTGGATCAATTGGCTTGCAATCCTATACTTGTGAGGGTCCAAAAATAGTCTACGTACAATTCTACTAACCAGTCACGAGGTACCATACATGTAAAAACAACCAAGGCAACATTGTCTTGGAAGTGGTCGAAGTTGGAGGAGATAGGCATGATCTCCAATGGTCATTGGTTGAGGGGGAAGAATGGATGAAAGGATGTGGCCGAGCTAACCTCAGAAGACGTTATGTGATCTAAGTGCTGCCTACATAGCCCCTGTGGAAGGGCCTTAGGCTAATGTAGTTCTCCCTAGAAGGGAGGAAGGGTCAAAGGGATGAAAGTGGTCTTGGTCGAGGGCAAGGTCATGGTCAAAAGGAGGAAAGAAGGTTTGTCCATCAGAGAGACGAACAAATGAGGGTGGTCGAGCTAACCCCAAATGATGTCATATCATCTGAGTGCTGCCTACATATCCCATGTTATAGGGCCTCAGACCAATGTAGTTCAAACTAGGAGAGACAAAATGAGTGATGAGTGGTGTGGTCAAAGTGGTCGATAGGTTAGTCTTGGTCATGATGAAATGATGAGGACAAAATGATGTTACAGCCTTTTCCAAATGGTGTATTCTGCAACATTGGTTGAGGGTTCTTTCATCCCTAGCAATTTTCCATATTCGTGATGGGTGTATGCTAAAGATGAATTGAGGTCTATTTATGCTTCAGCAAGTATTGGTTTATGCTTAACATAAAGTGCGTCTGGTTGATAGTTTCCATGTGTATTGGTGTCCATAGAAACTAGTGTGAATAGGCTATGGGAGGGGCCTGAAAAGAGAGTTGAGTTGAGTTGATTAACAAGTGATGAAGTTGAATGTGACCAAAGTGCAGAAGAAGTGAAAAGCATATTGCTCTTTCATTGACAAGGACCAGAATGACAGCATAGATAGGGGTTATTGGAACCAAGAGCCCTATTCATGCATGACGTCGTTGACCATATGTTGTGTTAGAACGGTAATTGAATCACTTTGATATTAAAGTGAGCTCAAAGTCCCTTGAGCAGGTGTTAGGAGGAGGAAATAGGGTAACCCATTTTAAGAGCAGAGATAACTTTGCCCCTTTTTTATAGGAGACCCTGAGACAACTATAAGTCAAGTCCATGACTCATTTTTTTTTTTTGTATAGACTGATCAATGCGGGAAGTCTGCATAGAGATGTCATTTGCTTGGTGGTCAGTTGTGAAGCTGATCGATGCGGGAAGTTTCTAAGATAGTGCTATTTAATGCCAGATTAGTCATAGCCATCCTTTGAGGGAGTGGTCTATAATTTTGCTTAATATAAGGGCTTTTAAATAACTATCCTTCGAGGGAGCAGTCTATTAGCTACAACAATGATAGTACAGCTATCCTTTGAGGGAGTAGTCTGCTTTTTTAATTTGATATTGATATGGTGACCATGGATATTTTGACATCTTGATTTGTTTTGATAGAAATGTGAGTCATGGACAAGATTATAGAAGGTCAAGGGCTCCCTTTTATTAGGACAAAGCATCCATACTGTATAAAAGGGTTATAGAGGATTTGTTAAGGGGAGTAGGGATGAAAGGAATTAGGACTAAGAGGATGGGGATTGCTCAAGGGACGAGCTCAAGTTAAATGTCAAGTGAATGAGTACTCGACTAGTAGTAGAACGGTTGCAGATGCAACGCATTAAGAGGCTCAGGTTCTGGTCGTCCATCAAGAGAGGATAGATGATAAGTCCCTGATCCATACTTGTGCATGATAATGAAAGGTTTGAGCCAATTAGGAGTAAACTTGCCTCATTTACTTTGCTCCATATTGGTCACGTGCTGATTATGATTAAGAAGTTGGTTGATGTGGTCACTGATTTATCGAGACTGGTCAAGGGCCGAGTCGAGATTGGTGTTTGGTCATGATTAAGAGGTTAAGGTTGATGATTGGTTAAGGTTTGGTTGCTTGGTCGAGGTTTGGTGTGATGATTGATTGAGGTTATGGTTGAGGTGTGATTGATGTTTGGTTGAGGTCATGATAGGCAGTATAAAGTCAAACTCCCCCCAGCCATTTGGTGGTAGGAAGAATTTCTAACACCCAGTGTGGATGAGATGGAGAGAAGATGAGGGGAAGAGACCTGGGTACCCCACCTAATTGATAGGTTAGGGGTTCCCAAGTGAATGGATTTTAAGCATTGAAAAATTTAGGAGGGATGGAAACCACCGACTCCATAGGTGAAGGAGGAAGAATGGGTGAGCCTAGAGAAGATTGGTCAATGGTTGGTGTGGGACAAAGGTTTGCAAGGTCTTGAGTGGGGTCGTGATATCCCAGGCCATACCATTTATTGGCATTGTCATCATTGAGCAGCTCAATAAGCTGATGGGAGCCCTGCTCATAGCATCCAAAATCAAAACCATTCCATGTACACCTATAAAGGTAAGTGTGTGTAAAGGCGGGATTGCCAAGAAATGAGAAGTCTGATGTGAAAGGTTGAGGTGAAGAAAGAGGATTGCCATCAGTAGGATATTGATCAAGCCCCCCATAGACAAGGTTGGTTCGGAGGTGGGGAGGACCATAAGGCACGATCATCCTGATCTGATGGTCGTAACTGGGGCTGTGGTGAAGGCATCCATACTCTTGCGGAGTTTGGAACATGTCTAAGGTTAGCAAGCGATAATCCCCCAATGAAAGTCTTTGGAAGATGTCTTCCATGGGGTCTGTGGTCATCACTTGAAGGGGAGGTGTGAGGGCGACTGCCTGTTGTGAACTAGTTGAAGCTTTCACGGATGGAGGCGGTGCCGAGATTGATGGCTTGATAGGAATAAGGACATCATTTGGACGGTAGGTGGTGTTACAAGTTTTGAAGGGTGAAGGGTCAATGAGAATGATGTGGACTTTCCCATCGTGCTCAAATTTCACACAATGGTGTAGGGTGGAGGGGACACAGGCCATGGTACAGATCTAGGGTCGGCCCAGCAACATGTAGTATTGAAACTCTCCTTCGATGATATAGAAGAGCTTCGGGACTATGCGTGGACCAACACGAATGTGAAGGATGATTGTGCCAATGGTCGTGGCAGTGGTGTCATTAAAGGAGCACAAGATTGCGTCAGTCTTGGAGACACAATTATTGGGAAGAGCCAACTGATCAAAGGCATGGGTGGAGATAATGTTGATGTTGGCACCTTTGTCGATCATAACGCATTTAATGCATGTCTGATCAACATAGGTAGTGATGAAGAGGGCGACATCCTGATCTTTCATGTTGGATGTGGGAATCTTAGAATCCCTGAATGTGATAGAGGCAAGAGGGGCTAAAGAGTGGACAAGGGTAGCAAGTGGCTGGGGGTCCTCAGGTTAGACCTCCGCTACCTGCAGGGCTCTGATGAGGGCTTGACAATGTTGGGGTGAGGTTTGGATGAGGTCATAGAGGGACATCTTCATAGGCGTTTGGTGAAGCTGTTTCAACATGGAGTCATGAATTGGTCCAGAAGAAGAAGAAGAGGGTTAAGGCACACCAAGGATAGAAATATTTGGTGTGGGCGGTTGAGGTGGATTGATGAAAGGGTAGGTCCAAGGAATGGCAGCTTTTTCTTTCACCTTGTCCTTTTATGACCTAGTGGTTATGTGAATGGCATTGATTTCAAAGATAGGAGGTGAAGGAGATAAAGGGGTTGTAACCTGTTGATGAGGTGTTGATGGGTTTGAAGAGGTTGGAGGGTTATGAGAAGGAGTCAGGGGTCAGTCGAGAGTGTCCTCAAAGAGAAGAGTATCTTTCTCCAAATAGCGGCGAATGACAGCCTTGAGGGCACAGCAAGTCTCGGTATCGTGTCCTAGCATATGATGGTATAAGCAAATCTTTATGTCATCGAACCAAGAGGGCTTAGACTCGAGGGGTTGGAAAGGCTTGATGGGTGGAAGAGTTATGTTGGAAGTCTACAAAAGTCGATGCAAGATCAAAGAGTATGAGCCTACTAAAGGGTCCGTGCTCGTCGATGTGTGCGATGCTGGTGACTTTTGCTTGGGCAGAGTTGGAGGAGGTTTTCATACCACCTTCTAGATTGATGGTGCAATGATAGGTAGAGATGGTACATTCTTCATGAGAGGTACCGCCCTTTTGGGAGAGGGTAGGCTAGCAGTAGGCAAAGGAAATAAAGGAGGCAACCGGTTTTGATTAGAGGTCGGAGTGGGAAGCACTTTGGTCAAGGTCGAAGGATGAGGGCCCAAAATGGAGGGAAATGGTGACAGAAGAGGAGGCATTTGCCTCTATGGTTTATCAGTCTTCTTTGATTTGATTTAAAGACTACTATTGGTCAAAGTCTGGTCTAAGTCCACCTTCACTTGTGGATGAGTGAGGTTGGAGACAGGGCGAATGCCAAGTGACTTGATTGGTTTAGATGGGGTAGATGAGGGTTTTGGTCTTGATGCAGTTGATTGAGGTGTAGATAGTCTAGAAGTGGAAGTCTGGTTTTTGTTGAGAGTCTTGGGAGGTTCTGCCATGGGAGGATTAGCAATATGAGATGAGAGGGCACGGGCATATTGAAGAGTTATGAGATGCTCCCACAATCCCTGATGCTCCACTTTCCTTGAAGGGAGAAGTTTGAGTTTCTCCACTAATCGGGAAAATGGCTGAGAAGATGTTGGATGAGATTTGGGTTCTTGAGAAAATGTTGATGGTTGTGGGACCGAAGGTGTGATAGTCTCGGTCCCAAGGCATGATGAAGTCGTGACAGGTTCGTCCTTGGTTGGAGATGAAGGAGAGGCAGGTTCCTCCCTGGGTGGAGAAGAAATCAGAGAATGAGGCTCCTTAAGTGGGTAAAGGGCAAGGATGATTGTGCCCTCCACTTGTGGTCGAGGAGTAGGAAGGGTTGGGTCCTCCATAGGTAGCAAGAAGGAGGATGGTGAAACCAGCGGTGATAGTAAGGTCGAGGCATCCTCCAAGATGAGAGAGGTTGACGGAGAACTAACCGAAGAAAGAGGTTCGTCCACATGTGATGGATTGATGGATGGATCACCTCTTGAGGTTGGTCGGAAATGAAGGATGAGACCGTATTGACTGTTCGAATGTTGTGTTCATGAGTGTTGTCAATCAAGGTCTGGACATTGTTTTGAGTTGGTGGATGATTAGGGAATGGTTGTTTGAAGATGTCGATACCCTGATTAGGTGGTGCATTGGGATTGTCTAAGATGAGGTCACCCTTTTCAAGCATGTCTTGGATTATGTTTTTAAGGGTTTTACAATTGCCCATGTCATGGCCTTTAACATGGTGGTAGTTACAGAAGTCATTTTCCCTATACCACGTAGGGATGACACATGAGGGATCAAATTGTGGAGGCGGTTAGATCTGGGGGAGATTGAGGACCCCCTATTTGATGAGTTTTTCCAGCACAGACACGTATGATTCTCTGAGTGGAGTATACTATCGTTGTACGTATCTCTGCTGGAATTGGTGGGTGATGCTTTGGGACGTGGATGGTTCAGGTTGGTTAGTTGAAGGGGAAGAGGAGGAAGATCTAATGACCATAGTGTTTGCTGAAGCTTTAGATTTAGGATTAGATGAGGAAGGCTTAAAAGAGGGGTCATTGGTCTTGGAGTTGGGATTCTTGTTCTGCAACTTGACTTTATTCTCCTCGATGGCACATAACTCAAGTTTGTGGGCCATCGTGAAGGCTTCATCAAAAGTACGAAAGGTCTGAACCCTTAAGGTGGAAGAAATATGTTTGGCACAGGCTTGGGAGAAAATTTCAATAAGTTCGGGTTGGGGTAAGGAAAAGGAGAGTTGATTGATGAGGCCCCTCCATTGAGCGATGAAATCAGCAATGGATTCGTCCTCGAATTGATAGATAGAATAGAGGTCTGTGATTGAAACCTTCTTGGTGATGTTGATGGAGAAGTGATCAAGAAAGAGCTAGGCCAACTGTGTGAATGTGAAGAGGGAATGGCTAGCAAGAGAGCTATACCAGTCAAGCGCAGCACCAGAGAGAGACATAGGAAACATGCGTAAAAGTAATGCATTGTCATGGGTGATAAGGTAACAGGCATGTCTGAATGCCTGTAAGTGCTGTTGTGGGTCTTCCTTGCTTTGAAAATGAGAAAACTTAGGAAGTTCCCACTGGCTGGGATATGGCTTGATTAGAACAAAAGGATGAATGGGCTCATTACAAATTTGTTCGTATGAGAGAGTATTGTGTGAGCCAGAAATGGAGGTCTCTAGGCTAGACATCTTGTCCATCAGCATTTTGATGATATCTACTGATGGATTAGTGGGTAGAGTGCCCCTAGATTGTAAGGCACTTGAAAGAGGCTGAAAGAGGCATATAACATAGTCAGTTGTACCAGTAAGGGTGCAACGTACAGATGACTAGTCGTAGGGATAAAAGAGGAGACTAAGGATGGTTGGGTAGAAGGCATGGCTAGGTTCGATGTTGCCACGGGAGGTTGGTTAGTGGTAACATGGGCCAATAGATAGGCAGCCAACCTAGTGTTGATAGGAGCAAGGGTAGGTGGAATAGAGATGACCAAATTCTGAAAGGGGGTAGAGAGTGGTTGAGTGGGCTGAGGTTGATAGGGGGCTAAAACCCTGATGGAAGTGGGCCCAACAATGGAGGGAGAGGCCACACTTGGATGGTTGGTCAAAGGCTGGTCATTGGTCGAGGCAATAGCCTGGGTGTCTAAAGGTTGAACTATGAATGCTATTGATACGGCTGTAGTCTCGAGAAGAGGTCAACATTCTGTGAATTGGATTGCCCAAGGAGTCTCATGTTCGGCTATTCATGAGATAGTGCTGCAAGGCTTTGACGTTGAGGTCCAAGAATCATGCAAAATCTTGGTCCCCTTCTGGGACAATAGGATTCTGGGTCGGGGATGGTCTAGTAGGATTTCTTTCAGTCTTCGAGTGGAACTCCATTATAGGGCTAGTTATGGACGGGGTAGACGGAAGTGGATGATGCCTCGCATGATCGACTAGAGCCTTGGCTTGGCTACGAGTCAGAACCATTCAAGGCAAGAAAGAATGTCCTCATAAGCTCAAATAAGTAGATAAGAATAGAATAGATGAATAACACAAGCAAATCCTAAAAAAAAACCCTAGGAGTAAATTATTAGGATTATAATGGCTTATGCCTTAGAATATGTGTAGAGGAAGATTGGCTTTTGAGTCGGGTCCTAGAAGAAGTAGTCTATGGATGGTTTCAGGTTAGTTATGGTGCTCAAAATTCTATGTTAGGTTCTGTACTTGGCCTGGTGCTAAGGAGCAAGCTCCCCTCACTTCACGAGTCCAGTGATAAGCTAGTCTTGCTTAGCCAAAATATACTTCCCCTAAAGATTATCCTCTGCCAGAGAACGGAGTGGGCTTTCCCCTTGGTGATGAAATCCAAGTAAGATCGTTGGGATGGGTAAGGTATCCACTGGGTGATGAAATCCCAGTCGGGCCTTGTCTCAGGTAAGTTAAGATGTTTGTTTTGTGCAAGTGGTTTGGTCGTGTAACATAAAGTGGACTAGATTAATTCATGATGCAGTTATTAATTACTAGGTGTGGTCTAAGAAATGCAAGCAAGCAAAAATGAATGCAAAGTGTTTTAAGCCCCAAGTCAAAATGTGAAGTTGGAATGAAAACAAGTTGAGAATGGGTTGAAGAATATGATTTTTGACTAGTCTAGAAGTGCAAGAAAAGAAAGAAAAGTTCTTTTTATTCTTGCTTATGATGTCATTTAGAAGAGATGAAAGAGGTGAAAAGGGAGAAACCTAATGCACCTATATGAAAATAAATAAAGAAAGAACCCAAGGAAGGCCTTAGGGTCCCACCGAGTGTGCCAGAATGTTTCTATGATATATCGCTTTCTACATTCAAAGAAGAAATTAAGAAACTAAGAGGAAATGGTCAAGGTTAGATGTTATCTGGATGTAGTCGTGCGCACTAAAATTAGACATTGGGAGGTACTCCTCTTTGGCTGTGGAGGAATGACACCTGCAAAGAAAAAGAGACTGAAACATGAAAAACATTAAATGAGGAGATGGTGGGCTATCAAGCAAAAGCTTGATCCCTGAAGTACGAAGACTTCCTTGAGGGATATCAACCCACTAATTAAAAATAGAATATTTGACATAAATAAAAATAGTGAAAGATAGAATGAAAGAAATAAAAGACAAAAATCAAAATGCGTACTTGATATGTAGCAAAATGCTCTGCACAGTCGCCGGTGTCGGTCTCTGTGCTGGCATCGATCAAATAAGGGTGCTGACGTCGATTAAAGTGCTAGCATTGGTAGGGGTAATGATCGGCATCGGTCGGGGCAGTAGTTCTTGGATGGGGTGTGGTTGGGTCTGGATAGGGTTTTTAGGATTGTAGAATGGTCTAAAGTCTTCGTCTGTGGGTTAGGGAGCCAGTTTGGGAGTCAGAGGGATTGTTTGGGGGTTTGAACAGAAATCTAGGTAGAGTTACAGACTAAAAAGGGTGGATAGAGGTGATACGAGAGGAATTCCAGTCGGGTCTATAATCTAAGTTGGGGTGGTAATATTAAAAAACAATAAATAGAGAACAAAATAAAAGCACAGAGGAAACACTTACCTCTTACACACTGAAGACAGAGTAGGAGACACATTTGATGTTGTCAGTGTGTTGTAGAAGTTTGATGTAGTAGACCTCCAGTGAGATGACTAAAGTAGAATACCTGTACTTGAGAGAGAGAATACGAGAGATGATTGTAGATGGATTAGATGTAAAAGTTGGCCGATCATTTTAGTGTTTGGATGAAAGAAATGTTTTGATGTAGAAGGTCTGATAACCAGTTGCAAAAATGATTGGCAACTAAATAACGAATAACAAATAACAGATAACGAATCTTGCGTTCAGGTTGAGAACGCAGTATTAAGAATAACCGATGCCAGCAAGACTGTCGATGTCGGCTGAGGGGTGACCGACATCAGTGATGTCGGTCGAGTAGTGACCGATGTCAACAGATGCAGAATGGGGACAGAGGCTAATTTTAGCTTTCTGCTCATTTTTACATGCTGCCAGGGGCAAGGCTCATGGGAAAATGGTCGACAGGGGTTAAATAGGTGAGGGAGAATGAAATGGGGGTTAAGGGGAGGATGACAAGGGTTAGACACAATTCTGGTGTCTACATCATTCACCTTGTGTTTCTTCATATATCTCACTTCTATATTGAAAATTTGATGTTATAATCCTTTAGGACTTTGAAGCTAGTTTGTATGTCTTGTTTCATTATGATAGGAGTATGATGGTAATTTGGAAATAATTTTTTTGTATCACCCCCTTAGAGTAGGTTTTATTTCATGCAAAATTATAACTCTTTTCCCACATTAAAATAGTTGGTAAAGGTGAAAGCACTTCAAGATACATTAAGGGAGCTAGCCCTTAAACCTAGAGGCTTACTTTCACTATAGGTACACCACATAATTGGAAGTGTTCCCATTTTTCCCAAATATGAAAGAGGCCTAAACACCCTCTTCTAGGGTGCAAGATTTGGTGACAACATTTTTGACATGCTAAGTGGGACTATTGTCTTCAAGATAACTTATCAAGGTGAATGTTGGTCTTGACAACATCAAATTTAAATTGGTGTGATACTTAGAATTTGGTGACTCCATCAAGGTAAATCTTGTTTAAGGCAATTATTTTATCATAAGCTTATTATCATAATTCATGGTTCTCACTAAATCATCATCTAGTAGAGTGTTCAATCACATTAATCCACCTATTCAACCTGAACTTCCTCTTTAAGTTTAATATCTTCATCCTAATCTACCCTTTGAGGAACAAGAGTATTTTTATATTCAATGAATCCAAGATATTTAATAGGATGTATAAATTGAAGATCTTGAAGAATACATGGCTATAATTCATTCTTTCCCTACCTTTAATACTAAAAATCCATTTCACCTTCAAGCATATGATGTCATCCTTACTAATGTCACAAAAGGTGTGCCCCTATTTAATGGTGAGAGTCATGTTACAACTATTGAAAATGTTATGGATATATCCAAATTTTGTAGCTACCATAATATCACTCAAGAGAACAATGCCATTAGAGTCCTTGACATGCCCTTAGAAGAAAAGATCTTGATTGGTATATAAATCTAGAAAGTGGATGTATCACATCATGGGATGATTTTAGAGTGTTGTTGACCTCAAGATTTGGAAATTAAAGTGATTATGCCTCTCTCATACATTATCTCAGTGTGATCAAAAGACCATATAATGAAATAATGCATGACTTAAATGAGAGTGTTGACTAAATTTTGGCCCTTTAGGCCAAAATTGGACACCCTTATTTGAAAATTTATCCATCTAAGTATATATCATTGGCTAGGTCCAATATATAGGTTTCATTCAGAAGAAGTGTTCTATACAAGCTTGCAATAAATGTACAAGTCTAATTCTTTTAGAAAGTATAGTTTTGGTCTTTTTTCTAAGCCTTTGCATAGTAATCCTTATAGGTCTTTTATTTTTTGACTAAGTGTTCATTCTTTTAGAGGTTTTGTCTTTGGGTTTTTTGTTTAAGTGTCAAGAATTTTTTTAGACATTTTGTCTAAAACAATTTTTCTAAATTTTATCTTTATTTTAGGAAATGGTCCACTTTAATCTTTCTAAAGGAATTATTTTGGACATTTTATCTAAAAAAAATTTATAGAAAAGGCACTTCAATAGGAAAGGATTGGTAAGAACCTAAAGATGAATATGGAGGTAACAAATGGCAAAATTTCCCAAGAATTTGGTATAATTGTAACTTATTCAATTGTAACTAATTCATTTTCTGACATGGCATAGCTCACCCATCTCTCTTCCACATGCAAATATAACTAATTCTCTCAAGGTGACATATGTCCAAGTGACCTTTGGACTTCCTTTCCTTGCTCCACTTCTTAAAGCTATAAATATGCATTCTCTTGTCTCATTTGAGTAGCCTCCACTAGTTATTGGGAAAACTCTAGCTATATTTGTAGTTGAAAAAATCTTGAAGAAATACACAAATATTGTGGCCACTCATAATCTATAATATTGAGTAATGACTTGAATCTTATCGGTCTAGTCTAGTGAAAGATTGTCTTTTATAAATTGTACTCTTGATGGTTTACTAATTTATAGAAAGGAAATTACTGGAGGTCTTTGATAGTATTCTTTTCTAAGTGTAGATATATCCTAGAAGTGGTCAATGATTTTATCCCTCTTGTGAAATACTTTATTCCCTTCCTAAGAATCATATACCTTCTTAAATCTAGCATATGAAATAGTGATGTATTAGTGAATCCTAAGTTGTGAGTCTTGTGTGAGAATCACCTTGTTGGTATTCAAATAGTAGTTTTATTCAATTGAGATGACATTATAAATTGGTCCATCACCATTTTTTTCTTATTTTTTTTCCTTAACCCTTTTCATACATAATCAATAGGTTAGAGTGAGCTTTAAAGGAGCATCAACAAGAGCTAGCCCCTTATCTAGAGATTCATCTCAATAAAATTATCACCCACATTAAGATAGATGAATCCATTTTTCCACTTTGATGAGGAGAGATAAACATCTATTCAAGGGTGAAAATCCAAGTGATAATAGTTTTTGGTATGCCTGATGGGACTTCTAAGTCCTAGAATATTGTTAAATATTGGTGTTGGTCTTGGGATATTTGAAGTGGAAGAAGAATATGCATTCATTAATTTGTGAATCCATTGAAGAAATTAAATATTTAGTTGATAATCAATCCTTCTTTCCATGTCAAAGGTAACTAAAAGGTCTGTTGCTAAAAGTGTACCTTTTAAATTTGTTCAATTACCTCCATATTCTATCAAAAGGTTTAGGTTTGTCAACACTCATCTTTATAAGTGAGATTTTGTGTTTAAACATTCCATATTTATGTTGCATACTATTCCTAATTTTTATAGTGATATTAGTAATATGGCTAAGAGACAACCTTTTGTGCCTTTCACTGGGGCATCTCCCTTGCATCTTGCTCAACATGATCAAATTCTAGGAGCAGCCCTCAAAAGTGTCCCATTTTTTAGTAGGGATGGTCCTATTACTACCATTGAACACATTAGAAACATAGTAGATTTTTGTAATATCTAAAACATCACCTAATAAAATGTAACTATTAGGTATTTTTCCCTGTAGTTCAAAGGAAAAGTTTTGGATTGGTATGGGACTCTACCTATAAATTCGATTGGCTCATGGGATGAGTTGGGAGATCTACTGACTAATAGGTTTGGGGAAAAGAGTGATCACCTATCTTTAGCTAATCAATTAACCACAATAAAGAGGGAACCACATTAATTCATGCAATATTTTAGCACTAGGTTTCAAAAAACATGGGATATGATTGTAGCTCTTGTAAGACCTACTCTAAACTATGCTTTTTTGTACTATTTGAAACCATTAAATAGGGACATTGCCATGATGATTTAATATATGTGTGGAAACACATTGCCTGATAGCTATGAAATATCCATAAATGTTGAGAATTATATTTTCCAAGTGGGAAAGATATTTCTTAGACCTCTAATGCCACTATTCCCTGATTTGCATTCTCCAAGTCAAGGTGCATTTTCCACTTTAGCCCCTTTGCCTAATCAAGAAAGGCATACCATTGCTCCTTAAAATTGAATCATTAAAGTTAAAATCCTACTTAAAAGTGTTATAAATTATTTATTTTCCCTTAAAATATAACAAACTCAAAGTTATAGCCCATATCAAATATACAACCAATTTGGGTAAACGAGTAGACCTCCTTTCCAAAACAATGCACAAGGACAAGGCCAAATCACCCATGTCAAGCCTTATCAAAGCTACAATCCAATCATTCCTTCATCCTCCAAGGCTCTTGTTCTCACTCAAAACAACTTAGTTTAAGAACAACTAGGATAGCCTTCTTTTGAGCAAAGTCAAGAACAAATTGCTTATGTAAATGAGATGCATAGCCAAACCATGATATTTCAAGGAAATCAAGTACCACAAGTTATAAGTTTTGAGATGTTAATGCAAAATTTTATGGAATGTGGTCAAGTATAATCTGATTCTAGTCTCATAAATCACTTGGAGGGAGACTTTTATGCCATCAATCATTTGGCAAATTCAAACAACATCAATGCTAGTGTGGCTGCCAACACTAGATCAAAGAAGAGGGGTGTGGATGAAGTTCAAAGAACCAATAAAGGATGTATTTTTACCCCTATATCATCTCCTATGGTAATTGGATCTAATAAAACTCCTAAATTTCAATAAAATTAGATAATTCCAAATTTTAGGCCATCTGCTATAACTCTCCCTCCACAAGCTACATCATAAGGTGCTAATGTTCATAAGGTTAACCCCAAGATGAGTAATACTTCCATCAATGTGATGGACCAAATGAAGAATATTCATATGAAAATATCATTTTTGGATTATATAACATTACTAGGGTAGAACTATAAACTCTAAAATTAATGGCATGGATTGGATAAATAAGCTGGCCCATCTAGAAATGACAATGTGGTTTTGGTTAATGGAACTCAATCTATAGATGGTCAAGTGAAGAAAGATAAGAAGAATCCTAATTTTTACCTATCTATAATTATTTGTGATTTATTGTTTCATAATTTAATTATAGATAGCAGGGCTAACACTTTAGTTATCCCTAAACGTATAACAGATAAGCTAGGCCTCAAGTATGAGCCAATGCCTAAAGGAGTTTTACAATTGGATGGATCACCAACCAAGACTTTGGGGATATTTAAAGGTTTAAATTTGATCCTTCATGATTTTCCTACCTTTTAAATTCCTCATGATGTGGTGGTGGTAGATTTTTCTCCCTATTTTTCTCTTTCCTTATCAAGAGACTTCACATCTAAGATAAGTGGATGCTTGGTAGCTAATTGGTCCTACATGGTATTTAGAAGAAAGTATGGCACTAAGGTAAAAATTAACTCTAAACCTATTCATAGAGATCACTTGGAACCTTACTCACATAAGCTGTCAAATATTAATTATGCTATCATTGACAAAGAGGAACTTCACATTGATCAATTCCTATCTTCTTCCCTTCAAGGATTTTTTAATCTATTCTTAGATGAGTGGGGAGATGAGCACTATGAGCATGATCCTTACAGGTTTATTGAAGAGTCTGGTCTTGGATTTTATTATATGCATGAAGACTCTTTCATGCCTAATTTTAAGAAGTCAAGTGAGGATGTGAATGGTTTGTGGAAACTCTTCTTTGATGGGTCTATAAGGAATATTGGGGCTATTGGTGGAGCAATGTTGGTTTAAACTTCAATGGAAAGGTATTTTTAAACCTTAAAATTTTAGTTCTCTTGCACCTATAATGTATCAAAATATGAATCCCTTATTCATGGCCTTTAATGGGATAGAAAAAGATGAGTTAAGGAACTATAAGTGTATGGAGATAGTGAGCTTATTGTGAATCATTTTAGAGGGTAGAATTTAACCAAGAACTCCTTGTTTAGGTTCTACAAGCATAGAGTTTGGGATCTTGTAGAAATTTTCATGGATTTCAACATCACTTCTATCTCAAGAGAAGATAATAATCATGATGATATGTTGGCAATAATTGGAGCTCAATTTGATGTTTCAAAAGGGATAAAAGAGGACAATAACTATCCTCATCTAAAAGTGATTGTAAGGCCCTCCATACTAGATAATGTCACTAATTTTTAGGTGTCTGATAGTGACTATAAAATATCACTTTTTCTATAGGAAGAAGTTGAGTTTTCTTCCAATAATTATTCTAAACCACAACAATAATATGGAGGGTATTTTGTGCAATTGAAGTCTAAAAAACTCCCTAAAGGCCTAGTCACTCTTGAGAGCATATTCAATGATAATGACCAGTTAAAGAAAGAGAAGGTAAGCATATATACCAATCAAGAAAACTATGTAAAAGTAGAGATATTTAAAGACAAACTTCTTTCACTTGGAAAGGTATGCACTAGTCAAGAGAAGCATGACCTCATTGAATTATGCAAGGAGTTTAATGACATTATTGCATGGGAATATAATGATTTAAAGGGTTTTCATCCAAGCTTAGCTCAGCACACTATAAATCTAGATGAAAATTCCAAGCCCATTAAGTAAAGGAAAAGGCCAATCAATTACAATATTGATCCTTTCATGAATAAAGCAATTGCTAAATTGATTTAGTCTAGATTCATATTTCCTAACAAGAATTCATCTTGGTTGGCTAAATTAGTCCCTATTAGGAAGAAGAATGGGGAGATCAAGTTATGTGTGGACTTTAGGGACTTTAATATAGTCTCTTTGAGAGATTATTATCCCCTTCCTTTTATGGAGCAAATCTTACAAGTTGTTGTAGGTAGTGAAACGTTTTCCATCTTTGATGGGTATTTTGGGTATAATCAGATTCTAGTAAAGGAAAGTGACCAGTATAAGATAGTCTTCACCACCAAATGGGCTACATATTCCTATAATAAGATTTAATTTGGATTTTAAAATGCTGGAGATACTTTCTAATGTGTAATGGATATGGCTTTCTGAGGACTAATCAATGACATTGTATTGGTTTATCTTGATGATGTGACAGTTTTCTCTAAGGATGTCGATGACCACTTGAATCACCTAAGATATATTTTTGAGGGGTGTAGAGAGTTTTGGATGTCTCTATATCCAAATAAGTGTGTGTTTTTTGTGCATGAAGGCAAACTCTTAGACCACATTATTTCCAAGCAAGGTCTAGTTATTGATATTGAAAGGGTAGATGCCATCTTTGCATTATCTTTGCCTAAACATAAGAAGGGTCTACAACATTTATTTGGTAAGATCAGTTTCATAAGGAGATTAACTTTTTTATTTTACTAACTTGGTCAAGCCCTTGACCTCCATTCTAAGGAAGGATGAGGTGTTCACTAGGAAAAGAAGGAGGAAATAAAGTTTTGAAGAGATCAAGCAAGACATTACCCAAGCTCCTACCCTTACAAGTCCAAAATTCTCCAAAGATTTCAACTTGTATACTTTTGGGAAAGAAAAGATAATCTCTACCATGCTTACTCAAGCTAATGATGAAAATTTTGAATAGCCTATTGCCTTCTTTAGTCAAGGTTTGGAAGGATATGAGATAAGGTACACATATGTTTAGAAAAAAGTAATTAAATTTATAAGGAGTTTAAATAAGTTTAGTCATATGTTGTCTAGCAACAAGATTCACATTTGTGTACCTCATCCTAGTGTGAAAGACTTTCTATTGAGTATAGATTTAAATGAAAAGAGGGTAGGATAGATCACAAGGTTAATGGAATATGATGTGGAAATCAAAACTACCAAATTAGTTAAAGGAAAAGTATTATGTGAGCATCTCGATTCAGACTTGAAATAAAAAGAAGTTATTTTGGTACTTCATGATGACTCTGTATCAGCTACACCTTTATCTATGAAAATTTGGACATAAGACATGATCCATTTCATTCAAACTGGTGAGTGTCCATAGGGCCTTGATAGGGCCAAGAGAAGGTACTTTAGTCTATGATCCATTCCTTATGTACTTATTAATGGAGTGTTATTTAGGAATCACTTTTTAGGTGTATTGTTAAGGTCCTTTGATTTGGATCAGATTGACAAAGTGTTACATGAGTTCCATGATGGATACACTGGTGATCATTTTTCTCCAATAACTATAGTTAATAAGATTATGAGGGATAGTTAATTTTATTCTAGATTGTTTAAGGACACTCATTCTTGGGTAAGGAAATGCCAAAAGTGTGCTCTTTTTTATGAAAAACAAAATCTAACTACCTTGCCTCTTCATCCAATTTAGGTTGAGAAAACCTTCATGCAATGGGGCTTGGAATTCATAGGCCTAATCAATCCATCTTCTAATGTTGGCCACAAATGGGTGTTGACTACCACTGATTACTTTACAAGTTGGATAGAGGTTCTATCTCTTAAAGAGGTAAATGAAACCTTAGCCCTAGACTTATATGAGAGTATAGTAACCATATTTAGATCTCCTTCAATAATCATCTCAGATAATGCATTAGCCTTTATAGGAGCAAGGACAAGTAAATGGGATTTAAATCATGTCATCTATCTCAACACCTCCTTCAGCTACTACCCCTAAGGGAATGGAATAGCTGAGTCCAAAAATAAGAATTTAATCAAAATCATAAAGAGAATAATGGATGAGAATTAAAGGACTTGGCACTCTAAGTTAAAGACATCCATTTGGGTTGATAGGATCACCCCAAAGAGAGAAATTGGGAACTCGCCATATACACTTGTGTATGGATTGGAAATTAAGCTTCCTCTCTCACTTGAGTTACCATCTTTAGATCTTACCTATTAGATATAATTGATGGAGAATGATAGCATAGAAGTCAGGTTATGTGAGTTAATGGAGCTTGAGGAGGCAAGGAATCAATCTATGTACAACATGACAACTCACCAAGAGAATAAAGAAGTATTTTGACAAAAAAATCCATGCCAAGGAGTTTAAAATAAGGAGACATTGTCCTAAAGTGGGATGAAGATAGGGCCAATCCTAGAAGGCACACAAATTTTGATGATTTGTGGAGTGGCCCATATGTGATCACATAGTGAAAACAACACAATGATTTCCAACTCTCAAATTTGGATGGAGAAGAACTACATATCCCAATTAATGGGATATATAAAAATCATTGTTAATGAGACTCTCTTTTTCCTTTATACTTAGTTTCCTACTTTCTTTGTGTTCCCTAAGTACTTACACACATGTGTGAGTTATCATGTGTCTTCCTCTACTTTATGTCTTATTTTTTTATGCTTTTTTGGTGCATCCTTTCCTTTTATGTGTTTGGGTGGTAATAGTTGTCTTGTTGATCATGTTTTGAATTATGGTTAAAGTTTATTATTTATTTTAATACTTAAATGACTCCATGCCCAATGGATTAATTTGACTACTAGTTTGGTTAGTATAGAAAACATACTACCCCTACGAGTCCGTAATTTTTTGACCAAAATTTGTCCCTTCAAGCCAAAATTTGGACCCCTATTTGAAAACTTAGCCATATAAGTCTATACCTCTAACTAGGTCTAGTATGTAGGTTTCATTCAGAAGAAGTGTTCTATACAAGCCAACAACAAATGTACAAGTCTAATTCTTTTAAAAAGTTTGGTTTTGGTCTTTTACTAAGCCTTTGCATAGTAATCTTTTTAGGTCTTTTGTTTTTTTACTAAGTTTTCATTATTTCAAAGGTTTTGTCTTTAAGGTTTTTGTTTAAGTATCAAGAATTGTTTTAGACATTTTGTCTGAAACAATTTTCCTAAAGGGTATCTTTCTTTCAAGAAATGGTCGACTTCAATTCTTCCAAAGGAATTGTTTCATATATTTTGTCTAAAATAATTTTCTCAAAAAATCATTTCTAAAGAAAGGGGTCATTTGCAATTTGTCTGAAGGGGTCATTTGTAAGTTTTTTGAAGGGCACTTTTGGATTAATTCAAAGTTTTTGAAGTGTATTTTTTGGGCAAAGTGTCCTTCCCAAACTATCCAATTTTATAAAAAATGAAGGGTAATCCAATATTTTTGAAGGAATTAATGTGAAAAAGGGGCTAAAGGAATTATTTTAGGATAAAATATTGAAGGAAAAGACTCGATGCAAAGAGCTAAATGAATTATCTTAGGATAAAATGCTAAAACAAAAAGTCTAAAGGAATTTTTTCAAGAAAATTGTCCTTAGAAATGGTCAAAAGTGAAAATCCCAAAGGATTTATTTCAGGAAAAGTGGTTGAGACAAATATTTTTAAAGGACACCTTTGAAGCCAAGTGCCCTAAATAATGTCCTTGAAAGATATCTTGCAAGCAAAAGTGTCCCATATAGAGGTCCCAAAAGGGAACTTTTCATGATTTGAAGGATACTTTCGATAGTTAAAGTCTACTTGAAAGAATTCTAAAAGAAGCTTAAGTCCATGGAAATTAAATTTTGAATAAAATACCCAAGAAGGTGATGGCCCCACAAATGTCAATTTCAAATTACAAAAACTAGTCGTTGGAGTAAAAAGAAAGATTGGTAAGAACCTGAAGATGAATATAGAGGTAACAAATGGAAAAATGTCCCAAGAATTTGGTGTAATTGTAATTTATTCAATTTTATCTATTTCATTTGGTGGCATGGCATAGCTCACCCATCTCTCTCCCACATCCAAATATAATGAATTCTCTCAAGGTGACACATGTCCAAGTGACCTTTGGACTTCCTTTGCTTGCTCCACTTCTCAAAGCTATAAATATGCATTCTCTTGTCTCATTTAAGTAGCCTCTACTGGTTATTGGGAAAACTCTAGCTATATTTATACTTTAATTACTCTTGAATAAATACACAAGTGTTTTTGCCACTCATATGTTGTAATATTAAGTAATGACTTGAATCTTGTCGGTATAGTCTAGTGAAAGATTGTCTTTTATAGCTTGTACTCTTGATGGTCTACCAATTTTTAGAAAGGAAATTATTTTAGGTCTTTTATAGTATTATTTTCTAAGTGTATAGATATCCTATAAGTAGTCCATGATTGTATCCCTCTTTGTAATCCTTCATTCCCTTCTTAAGAATCATATACCTTCTCAAATATAGCATATGAAACACTGATGTAACATTGAATCCTAAGTTGTGAGTCTTGTGTAAGAATCACCTCGGTAGTCTTCAAGTAGTAGTTTTAGTTAATTTAAAGGATATTATAAATTAGTGTATCACCATTTGTTTCTTAGTTTTTTTCCTTAACCCTTTTCATACATAATCGATAGGTTAGAGAGAGATTCAAAGGTGAATCAAGGGGAGCTATCCCATTATCTAGATATTCATCTCAACAAAATTATCATCCAAATCAAGAGAGATGACTCCATTTTTCCACTTGGATGAGGTGAGTTGAAAATCTCCTAAAGGGTGCAAATATAAGTGACAATAGAGAGATTTCAAAATACTTGGAATAAATTTCCCCCTCATATGACACCACCACTTAGTTTTGTGTTCCCTACCTACTTGAGAGCCATTGGTACTAAAATTTCTATCATATTTCAATCCATGTGGGGTTCCACCCTTCCCTAAGCATATAAACTTGCTATCAAATCTTAAAATGGTCTCATATAAGTTAGAAGATTACATCCTCAGGTGTTTATGCCTCCATTATCTCATACTTCTGATAATACTCTAGATGTGGCTTAAATTCCTAATGCCAATACAAAGCCTAAGGTTACACATAAGAAGGTAGATAATGTCATGGACAAAGATTGATATATTCAATGGTTGGAAGCTAATATTGGGAAAGGGAATATGTAATAAAGTGACTATCAAAATCCATAACCCTATCAATAATAATATGATAAAAAATATGGAAGAGGAAGAGGTCATTGGTAGTCTAACTATAATATGGCTACCAATGTGTATAATTCTAACTCTACTACCAATGTAAGGGAGATGGTACCAGTGTATAGTAATTTGGTGTAGGGAAAATATTAGAAATAAGGCTAATTTATGGATGATAATGAAGGTGGATATCAAGCTCTTGTTTCTCAAGAAGGAGTTACTCCTCTCCTATAAGTCAAAGATGAATTCATGATGTGAACAAATGAAGGTGGATATCCTCAAGGATATATCTTCATGAACTTCCTCGTTGAAGACACTTTTATGATAATTAAAGGAACATCTATTTTATAAAATACAAGGTACAATAATAAGTTATATGAGGATATAATAACATTCCTAAAATATCATCCAATCCTCCTCTAAGGTATCAAATCGTGGCTATAAGAAAGGCATCTCCAAATGCACCTACACCTCCTTTAAATCAAAATGTGGTAAGGTCTACTCAAGATGTCTTAACTCCTTAAGTTATAAGTAATAATTTTCCTCCAAGGACTGAATATAATGTTATTAACAATACCTTAAACATATTTGAGTCATTGAAGATTAATAAAACATCCATTTCCCTTTGGGATGTTTTTCATACGCCTAGTCAGAAAGAACTCCTATAAAATTAGTTATCTACTATCCTTACTAGTGTCCCACATTCAAATCAATTCATGGTAATGTTGATCTTAAAAATTATCCTAATACCATTTTTGAACCATATAATAGCGCTGAGAAACCTCCATCATTTTATCTCACTCTCATAATGGGTGACAAACTAGTCCATAATTGCATAGTTGATAGTGGAGCTTCTACTTCAATCATGCCCAAAGTTGTAGCTGATAAGTTGGGAGTAAAATATGAGCCTCATATAAAATTATTTATCCAAATATATGGTATCCTAATACCATTGTTGAACCATATACTAGGTCTGATAAACCTCCACCATTCTATCTCACTCTCATAATGGGTGACAAACTAGTCCATAATTGCATAGTCGATAGTGGAGCTTCTACTTCAATCATGCCCAAAGTTGTAGCTGATAAGTTGGGAGTAAAATATGATCCTCATAGAAAATTATTTATCCAAATATATGGTACACCCACCAATATATTATGATTGATAAAATAATTGAAGGTTTTCTTTCATGATTGTCCTAGTTTTCCTATACTTCAAGATATAGTTGTTGTTGACCTCCCAGCCCACTTTGCAATCTACCTATCAAGGGATTTTATTGCTAAGATAGGTGGATATATCTCAAATAATTGGACCTTATTGTCCTTTAAAACAAGAAATGTAACCAAGGTGACCATAATAAATCATCCTCTTTCAAGGTTTCATATTGAGCCCTACATTGAGACAAGTTCCAATTTGAATTGTGTTGTCCATAAAGGGAAATTTTATGTTGTAGATGATGGTACTTCTTCCAAAATCAAAGTAATTTATGATTTATTTCTTGATGAATATGGTACCAATAATTATGATCATTATTTTTATGAAATTATTGAGGAAACTAATCTAGGATTATATTGCATACATGAATAAGGAATACCAACACCTCTACTTGCTAAGGAAGAAGGTGAAGATGATGAGAAGTAGAAGATTTTTTTTTATGGTTCAAAAAGTAAATTTAGTGAACTAGATAGTTTTATGTTAGTATCTCCATATGAAAAATGGTATTATGCTTCATAAATATTCTAATTCATTTGTACTTTTAATATGGCTGAGTATGAAGGTTTAATTCATGGCCTTCAATGGGCAAAGAAAAAGGGAATCAAGAACTTGAAAGAATATGGAGATAGTGAATTGATTTTTCATCAAGTTAGGAATGTGGTTGATACCAAGAACCCTTTTATTAAGTCATATAATCATATGGTATGGTATTTTATTTAATAATTCAATACATTAAACATAAAATTAGTCCCAAGTGAGTAGAATAATCATGTGGATAGACTAGTTATCATAGGAGCATAGTTCGATACACTAAATGCCATAAACTAGAATGGAAAGAAATATCACATTAAGATAATTATCGAACCTTTTGTATCTAATAATTAAGTTTCTTGGCAAGTTTTTGATAATGATAAACACTTTGCATGCTTCTTGTAAAATGACCCTGAGTTTTCTTTAAGGAATCAAAGGAGACTCCAAGAACAATTTGGTGATCATAAAGTAAAATAAGATACATAAGGTTTGTGTGACCTTATAAAGTATCTTAAATTAGAATGATAAAAATAGTAAGGAAAAATTTATTATGTCTATGAAAGAGGAGAAATATGAAAGAGTCTTGATCTTCAATTATAAACTTCTCAAACTAGGCAAGGTATGTTCTACATTAGAGAAGCAAGAATTTATTGAGTTGTGTAAAGAGTTTCATGATATCTTTTCTTAGGACTATAAGGACCTCAAAGGATTTTATCCTAGACTATCACATCATACCATTTAATTAAAACCTAGATTTAAATTGATTAGATAGAAAAAAAGACCCATCAACCCCAAGGTTAAACAACTCATGAGTTTTGAGCTTACCAAACTCTTTGAATCTAAAATAATCTTTCCTATCAAGAATTAAACATGGATAGCTAACCTTGTGCCTATTAGAAAGAATAATTAGGAGATAAGAATTTGTGTGGACTTTAGAGATCTTAATAGAGTGTCACTCAAGTATCACTATCCTCTACCTTAAATGGATCATATTTTGCTAGTTGTTTTAGTGTCTCAATGTTTTTCTCTCTTAGATGGATATTTAGGTTATAATTAGATTCTTGTAAATGAGGATGATCATATTAAGATAAAATTCACTACCAAATAGAGGACTTTTATTTATAATAAGATTCCCTTTGGTTTTTAAAATGCCAGTGCCACTTTTCAAAGAGCAATGGAAATAATATCAAAGGTTTGATTAATGAGATGTTGGTTTACCGAGATGATATAATGTTATTTTTTTAAAATGCTAATGTATTTTTTTCCATGAATGTAAGGTATTAGGACATATTGATTCCAAGGATGGTTTAAATATTGATCCTAAAAGGATAGAGGCTATTTTAGGCCTATCATTTCCTATACATAAAAAATGTCTCCAAATTTTCTTAGGCAAGATAAATTTTGTAAGGAGATGCATACCTAGTTTTGCATCTTTGGTGAAACCTATCACAACCATGATAAAAATAATCAAGTATTTTCTTAGACTAAGGAAGGTAAGAATAGTTTTTAGGCCATTAAGTGAATAATTTCATAATACCCCACTCTTTTGAATCCTAATTTTTATAAAGAGTTCATGTTATATCCATTTACTAACCTTGATACTATATCATCTATGCTAATGTAAAAGAATGATGAGAGTGTAGAGTATCGAATTGCATTCTTTAGTCAAGGTTCATAAGATTATGAAATCAAGTATACCTTTATAGAGAAGTAAGTCCTTGATGTTGTAAGAGGACTAAATAAGTTTAGGCATATGGTTTCAAACAATAAAATTCATGTTATGGTTTCTCATCCTAGTACCAAGGAGTTTATTTTGAGCAAAGACGTTAGTGAGAAGAGGGTAGGGTGGATCACCAAAGTAATGGAATATGATGTTGATATCAAAGTAAAAAAGTTGATCAGAGGTAAAGGCCTTTTTAAACATCTAGATTCATATCTTCATGAGTCAAAAGAAGAGGTTTTAATCAATCATGATTAGCCCCAACTAGCTGGTTCCTTATATATATAAAGTTGGACATAAGATGCTATAATATTTCTTCAAAGTAGTGAGTATCCTAATGGTATGAGTATATCACAAAAGAGATATTTTTGGTTGAAATATATTCCTTATATCTTATGGATGGTGTGATTTTTACAAGATACATTTATTGTGTACTATTGAGATGCATTGATAATGATCAGTTTGGGGTGTTGCTTAAGAATTTTAATGATAGGACAAGAGGAGGTAATTTCTCCCTAAAAAACATAGCTACCAAGATTATGAGGGAAGGATATTGTTGCCCTAACCTCTTCAAGTATTTCTATTCTTGGAGTGGACCATATGTCATCATCAAGTGCAAGTAAATAAACTCTTTCCAATTAGTAAGGATGAATGCAGAAGAGTTGCCTATCCCTATGAATGGGATACATTTGAAACATTGTTATTGAGGAGTGAAGGTTAGTTTTATAAATAGTACATTAGATGTGTGATTAATTTTAGTTGTATGTATTGTGTTCCATAAGTGTTTTAATTTAACACATGTGTGTTCATTTTGAGTGTGTCTTGTTTTGTGTGCCTTTACATGTGTTTGGTGTGTTGTCAAAAGCAAATTGTTTGTCAATATAGTGTATAGGTGACTCCATTTCCCAATGGAAATAATTAGGCAATTGGTCATGTCATATCAATCATACCACCCTTAGGAAATCACCAAGAATGTCAACCATTTTGACCACAAGTCAAAATGGGTGAACCCCCTATAGTAAAAATCCTATATAGGGGTTTATTATAACATCATAGGGTGTTTTATAGATTTATTTGATGTCATATAATATATTTTTAACCTTGATCATGTTCTAGTTTAGTCCTTATGTTATTTTGAGTTAGTTAGGGGTCATTTTAGAATGATATATGAAAATGGTATAGTTTTGAGGGGTGTTTGCATGTTCCAAGTTCTTATTCAATGTCTAATATGTTAGTCCTTATTAGTTATGTTAGTTTATAATTTAATATTGGTAGGTGATAAATAGAAATCAAGAAGATAGGTTCAAAACCATTATGCTCCTTTATTTCACTTCAAGATATCTGGAACCAATTAGCCAGGTGAGTCTTCCACCATTAATGAGCATCTACAGGTGTTATGGAGAAGATCATTGCATCAAAAGGATAAATTTATTGGATTTAATCACTTTATGGTTGAAAAATCTCATTTCAAGAAGGCAAAGATGTTTAAAATAAACCATAAGGCTAGGGCAGAGGATGTCAAACTAAAGCTATACGAAATAACCATTTGGGTTCAAATCTTCAAAAGGATCCTAAGCTTAAATTCTAAATTACCAGGTGGTGAGATCTTATATGATTGGATTATAGATCAATGCCATATCAAAATTCAATGAGTCAAAAGTTCCTAGATTAGATCGATAGTGCATGTTCCTATGTATAAACCAAGATCAATGATCTATATTGAAGACTAGGATCACAGATCAATGGTGTATATTCAATAATGTAATGAAGATCCAATAGAAAGAAAAAGGTCAAAAATTTAACACATCATAACATTAAATGAATTGATGATAAGTGTCCAAATCATGGTGACTTACCATATCAATGGTACATTTTTGATCAAGCAGAAAGAGGATCAATGACATGTGCTCAATTGTGCCAAGGATATCAATGGTGCACATAAATTTAAGGAGTGAAAGAGCTAGTTTGGACATAAGAATGCCAAATGTCATAATGTCAAGACCCTAGATCAATGATCAATAACCAGTGTTAAATTTAAAAGTAAGGAAAATCCCAAGAGGATCAACATGGTGAGTTTGATCAAATTTCCAAGAGTCATAGGATAAAGACATGTGTGTGAAGAAAATAACATGATAAGAGGATGCCACAAAAACATACACATAAAATAAAAAGGATTTAATGGACCCAAGTATGCACATAGGTAAATAATAAATCAAAATAAGATTGTGTATGTCTCTATGTAATCTCAATCCAAGACCATTTCATATAATAAGGAATCCATTTTTTGTTTAGGACCAATTCAGATCTGCAAGGAATGGAATGGAGAACTTGGGTAGGTAATTTGAAATACTCAAATGTTTTTGGACACTCTGAAGATGATTCTAGGGATTTGACTGATGATGAGGAAGTTTTTGAACTTTTATTTTATGGGGTTTTCTAGAATTTATCCTCCCTGAATTAAATCATCATTTATATCCTTGGTTAGTTATGGGACATTCTAAAAGAGATAAATGATGAAGGTAGTTTCTTAAAAAAGAAAGGAGTCATGTGCCACATTTCATAAAATTTCATGCTTTGGATGACCACTTATCCTATCAAACCTTTCATGATTTGTTTCATACTCATTATCCTACAGATTTACTTCTTTCTCTCAGCATGACACATATCTCAGTGACTCTTTGTCTTCATTATTTCCTCTTCTCTCTGATATTCTATAAGTAATAGCTATTTTGTCTATTTAAGGCTAATACCACACCATGTATGGTGAATCCCTACTAGAATGACATCATATTTTGACTTTGAACATTAATGCATTTCTATTTATTAGTTCATGAACAATTTTTTAAGTGTGAAAAGTGATGTATGGTGAAGCAAAGTGATAATCCTTTATCTTTTCTTCCCTTATCCTCTCATGTTTATGCAAGAGTTCATATTATAATAGGTTATATAAAGTGTATTATAGTGTTTCAGGATACTTTAAAGTGTGGAATTATATTTGGAGTGTGAAATATTCCCTATGATTTATTCACCTTGTGTTTATTCATGCATCTCACCTCTATATTGCAACATTGATGTTATAATCTTTCAGGAATTTAAAGCTAGTTTCTATGTCTTGTTTCATTATGATAGGATAATGATGATCATGTGTAAATCATTTTGGTGTATCGCCCCCTTAGATTAGGTTTATTTAATTCAATATTATAGCTATTTTCCCATAATCAAATAGTTAGCAAAGGTGAAAGCACTTCAAGATACATTTGGGGAGCTAGCCCTTAAACCTAGAGGATCACTTTCACTATAGGTACACCCACATACCTATAAGTGTTATCATGTTTCCCAAATATATAAGATTCTTGAACACCCTCTTTTAGTGTATTAGATTTGGTGATAGTAGATATATAAAATTAGTTTATGATATACATTTCATGGTGCTATAGACTAACTACCTAGTTGTCATGAGTTGGATGCATGAGAGATTCATCCCTCAGAGCATGATGGAGGGAGACAATCATCAAAGAGGGTGATGTAGAGGGAGTTGATAGGGTATGATAGAAGAGTGAATATAACCCTACACACTCTTTATATACATAGTTGAATGATTAGCGTTAATGAATTTTTGATAATTGTTTATGCATGGTTAGTTGTGTGTTAGATCAGTTTAATGATTATGTGGAATTAATCTAATGTGATTATGTTTATGTCACACTAATGTGGTCATGAATATTAACATGTTTGAAAATATAAATTTGTGTAAAAAGAGTAAATTATAATTTAAGGATTATATGAATTAATCATTAATATTAAGTCATATTATTGTGAAACAAATAAATTGAATTTTATTTAGAAAAAATGAATGTAGTTTTAAAAACAAAAAGAATAAAATAAAATAAAATCATTCTAAGAAAATAAGATGGTGATTTAGTGGTTTTGGAAAAAAACTATAAGAAAATGATAAAAATAATTCAAAGGGAAGTGTGGAATTTTCATGAGGTTATGATAAATTAAAAAAGGAAGCATGTAAGCAAGAAATAGAGCAAAGGAATTCTACATGAATAGTGTACAAAATTGCTCTTTTTGACTATTTTCTACATTGTGCAGGTTCTAAGAGGTTTCAAGAGATGAAATAAACTTTGGGAGGTAGCTAGAGACTTAAGATAACTCCCCATGTACTTTTAATACTTCATAAAAACTCCTAAGTGTGCCTAATATATCTCTCATCTTAGCCATTCAAAACTATCAGAGTGAGCAAGATGGTGAGAAGTGTGAAAACTTCAAGTGGAAGACTATTTAAGGTATACTTGAGCAATATAATTCTATGAAGGGTCTTAAAAAGTTTCATCCACTCCATTTAATTTTTTTCATGGAAAACCAAATAAAATTTTGAGGCCAAGTGTAAGGGGTGACAAAAATGGAGTTTTTTAGACTATAGGTAGTGATGGCTCATTTCTAAAAGATTCTAGATGATTAGTAATGCATCAAATGCATGGAGAAGCATGTCTACAGCCATTACCCCTCATTTTAATCATTAGACCTATCCATAATTAGTTTTAGGATGTTTTAATAAGGGTGAATGATGAAGGTAGATTTATTGTGTAGAATGATAACTCCTATGCCAAATTTTAGGATTTTCATGACTTAGGATGACACTTGTGCTTTATGACTTTTAATAAGTTTCGCATTATGTTTTCATGCACATGTAGCTCCTTTTCTTAGCTTGACACTTGTCCTCCTAACCTTTGGACTTATTTCTTCGCTTCTCTCTCTCAAGTTCTATAAGAGGTAACCATTTTGGATTTTGTAAAATATGCTCCACCTAAGTAGGGTGAATCCCTCCTCATTTTCATACCATGGATAAATAAATAATATTGATTTTACCTCTTCTATGACTGTTTATAGTGTGTTCACTTAAATGATTTATCTTGTTTAGTGATGATTATTATTTCCTTTGTATTTTTATCTCATTATCTCACTTATTTATAGATTGAAAGATTGTTCTTGTAGTTCATATGAAGTGTTTTATGAATTATCAAGGTTGAGTGAGTTAGTCTATTAAAATAGTTCCATTATAGGCCTCTTGTCTATTCTTCCTAGCCTAAACATTCATCATGACCTCATAATTAAATATTGATGTGAGAATATTTAAATTAGATAAATGTATGTTTAGTTAGTCTCTTAGTCTCATGTGTGACATACAGCTAGTTGGTAGTCATCAATAAATTTGGTGTATCACCACCTTTAGTATAGTTTACTTTTAGTTTTATCTCCCTTTTCCCTTGCAATCATAGGTGTATTAGTGATCTAAAAGTGGTACATTAAGGGAGCTAGCCCTATCTAAATATTCACCTCATTTTTAGGCTACCCATAGCCTAGAGGTGTTTCAATTATACCACTTGGACGAGGAGAGCTGAGACATCTCCTCAAAGGGTGAAAATATAAGTGACACTTGTTTTTGGTATGCCCAATAGGACAATTAGTCTAAGAAGTTGAAAGATTTTTGGTGTTGTCTTTCAACACATCAACATTTAGAGGTATATATATAAACATTAATGGAAACTCTGAGATTACATTAGTTGGTCAAGTAGTAAAAGTATTCATTTTGAGTATTGTTTATAATAGTTCTTTATTTTCGTACTTCCTAATGAAATCCCATGGCTATTTTTGGTGTTGAGTATTGTTTTACACAAGTTGGTGAGATATCTCAAGATTATGGTACTCTCTATCATCCCTTGTATAATTATTATTAGCCTTGTAATGATCCTTAATATCTCTAATATGACCCTTAAAAACTTTTTCATGAATTATATCATCCCTATAACCAACTTTCTCAATATCTTGCTCCTCCTAATCAACCTAGTCACTTCTTAAGTCAATCCATTCAACTTTCAAGAAAACTCTTGGGCTATAATAGGTACATGATATATATTGACACATAAAGAGTACATAGTCAAGATGTTCCTATTCATATTATTAATAATGTGATATATGCATTAGATCTAGTTAAAAGAGAGTGGGTACCTATTGAGAGAGCAAATTGGCAAAGGCTCACAAGTGAGATGTTAGATGTTGGTGGCCTAGTTTCATACACATAAGATAAGCTAAGAATTCATGAGGAACAACCTCACCAAATTTATCATCCCTTATATCCACTTCCCCAATATTTATATTTAGTTCTACTTGACCCCTAATCATGAGCCCAATCAAGCTTATCAAAGTCATTTTTTTTCCAAATCAACTAGAAGAGAGAGTTATAAAGACAAACCTTATTTTTGAATTAAATATTGATATGTAGATTTAGTTGGATAATAAGAAAAATAATCAGTCCATATTATCAAAAAAATAAGTGTAATTTAAGCCCTCGTTATCCTCTCCCATTACATACCCACCTTAAGAAGAGACTTCTAGATATTAAATCCCAAGTTGGAGACAAGGTGGAGAATCTAAGCCTAAGGAGATCCCAAGTTTCTTTAAGACTTCATCCACTCCTAAAATTGCATCACTACCTCAATAAGAGACTCCTAATCATAACATCCTAATATATAATAAGATAGTGAAATAATTGGGAAAGAAAGGGGATAGAAGCCTACATCAAGAGTGTGAAGTTGAGAAAAATCTTGATCCTATGCAAGCCCCTCCCACCATTCTTCAAGAGACCTCTTGTTTTCCATATCAGACATATTTTAATACTTATCCTTATTATGATGCATATAAGCTTCAATAAAAACTTTTCAAAGAGAACATATCCAAGAAAATTGAAAATTTAGAATCAAGAATGAACTTGTTGAGTCAAGGTGTGATGGAAGGTTTAGAGATAAAAGATTTTATGCTTAAACACACCCCATCTAATCTTCCTCAAGAGAGTCCTCAAGATAAATAGGATTTTAGTGAATATATTTATAAATGGAAGAAGTAAACTAAGCTATTTTATCCCAAAGTTTTCCTCCTCTTCCTCAAGAAATCCTAAAAGGATCCCCTACTATTCAACCTCAATCTGATGTTGAGTTCTATGTTCCACCTCCACCAACTAGTACCTATTATCCTCACCATATCACCCTTTTCCTTTATAGACATATGGTATGTGAACATAAAGAGGAGATTTTGGTTGAGAAGAATTAAAAACTCTTTCTTGAATAAAATATAGCTCCTTGACAGCGTCATTGGGCTAAGTCACCTGATTACAAGATGACTAGTCTTGGCATCACAAAGAAGGAGAAGAAAATTGAGGATTTTTCAGCCCTTGAGAACCAAAATTATATTATAATAGTTGATATAAAACCTGAGAGTCCTCAATATTTTCCAAATTATGAAGAATAAATGAGTCCTTGTGTTGAGTCTTCTTGTTGTGTTGATAATGAAGAATGCCTTCCTTGTGTTAAAGAATAAATCTTGGATAAAGTCCTTTTAGATTATAAATAAGAGGATTAAAGAGATTATATTGTTGTTTTCCTTCATTATTATGATCAAAGATAAGATATTAACTTGTGTTAGTAGTTTTTGATCATTTATAATGAGTTTAAGTCTTTCAAGGCGTCTACAACTTCCTTAGAGCTGATTACAAGTGATGGTAAGCAAGATGACATTTTTTTAAATGTCATAGATGATTCAAATAAAAGTTCACCTCATCTTTTTAAGGTCAAAAAAAGATTTTATTGGCCTCAATCTTCCAAGGAACAAAAAAAATTTCCTCTTAAAATCATTCCTATAAAGAAGATGTAAGTTGATTATGAGATGAAGAGTGGGAAGAAATATGATGTATGTGTAAAAGACCAAGAGGAATAAATTTAAATTTGAGACCTATTTGAAGAAAGTATACTTGAGATCATACCAAGTGAAGTGCCAAGAACTAGTTTTAATATATTAAATAACCAATCCATGGAGAAACATGATTGGCACTATGATTCATATCATGAAAAAGGAGATTCAAGAAACTTTCCTTTTGATCATGAAAAGGAAGTATGCTTAGTTTATAGTTGTTCATAGTGGTTTTTTTTTTCTTATTTTCCCTAAGTTCCTTAAGCACATGTGTGTGTGTGTGTGTGTGTGTGTGTGTGTGTGTGTGTGTGTGTGTGTGTGTGTGTGTGTGTGTGTCATGCGCGCGCGTGTTTTTAGTTTGTTTGTTTTATTTTGTGTGGTTGACGTAGTCAATTGGTCTTATCTTAATCAAACATTGTTTTCAAGCATAATTACTTATATTTTGTTTCATACTTTAGATACTTTTAATACTTTTAAAGTGCCAAAATTGAGCTAAAATCATTCTTCTCCTTCTTCACCCTTCTAGACACATAAAACTAGTTAGCATGTTTATGCTTGGTATGGATAGTTAGAGAAGTTTCAAGTTAAACAACTTTGGGAGTTGAAATTAAACTCAATTATTTTACATTTGATGTTTTTTTATAATAATGGTGACTTGCGATTTATGAATTATTCCTAATAAGTTGACCTATCTAATTTATTTGTTAATTTGTGCACCCTATAGGTTTTGCTTTGATTTGAAGAAGTCCATACAATGAAAATACTAAGATTTATTATATATAATGTTTAATCCCTCATATAATTATTTCAATTCTTTATTTTTTATTTCAAGGTGTTTGGATAAGCCAAGTATCTCAGGTTGTAAGTAAAGGCACCATTCTATTTTACAGGGAAATTTCCATCATTTTTAGAATCTTCATGATTTGATAATGAATTCAATGGGTTTTTATATGTTCATTATCATGTTTATAACTTCCTCTTTGTACCATAAATTTTTAATCTCTTTCTCTAAATAAATATTTCATGAGTTTCTAGTCATAACTATCATACAATCAGTTTTTTATATAACTGTCATATATAGTTAGTTAGATGAGCCATGCAAGGCTCTGAGACATGTCCATGGAGATATAATGGAGGTAATAAAATGTTTAATACACTATAATATCAGTATAAATAAAAAAAATTCTTTCACTTGGTAGAAGAGGGATAGTGACAACACTTTCACAAAGACTGCCATTAATATACTCATCTATAAGTGCCATGGAGAGAAAGTATCACATTGAAATAGAGCTATCTTGACTTTATCTAAGTATTCAAAAGTTGGAGAGCATCCATTTTTAAATTCTAAGGAGGTAAAATGGTTGTTTAGGTCTCATACATCATTATTATGGTTCATAATTCTACTCACTACTTGCAAGTAACTCAACATGCACCTACAAGTGCCCTCATGGAGGATGTCATGTTGAGAAGGAGTCTGAACTTATAAAGTTCCTTGGTAGTGTGAATAATGAATTGTTAGGTATCTATATAGGTTTATAACTCATTATAGTTTTAAAAAAATTAAATTGTCTATACCTATATATACTACCTGCACAGTGGAATGTCCATCTATAGGTGGCCCTAACAGAGAACTATGGTGTCATATTAAAGTGTTGAAACATGATTTAGAACACTTATTATGATCCTAATATTTTTAAGATATCATAAAAAACTTATAATTATTGTTTATTTGGTATTAAAACCATTAGAAACCTCCCAAAAGCAATGAATATGGAATTTAGGGATCAAATCCCTAAAAGCATATAGAACATAGGCCTAGGCCATTTTGTCAAGGTCTTATTACAAAGTCACACATTATTTTTATGCATACTAATGACCTTGTCTTCTAGCTTAAAAATATAATATGAGATATGAAATGTTTGGAGTATGGAATATTAGTGTAAGATAGTTTTGGAATAGACCCAGTATGCACTCTTGAACACTAATTTTAGACAATAATGACTACAGGGTTTGAAGTGTTCAAGTGACCTTAACATCTCCAAGTGTAAAAAATTCATATTCTTCATGATTTAATGAAATTATAAAGTTAAATTCATATAAATTATCATAAATATAATTTTTATAGATTGATATGAACTTGTAAGGGTCTAATCTACACCTATAGCGGTGCCTAAATCTAGGATTGTCCACCTATAACTGACTACAAATTATCATAGTCCATAGGGTGATATTAGGTATGGAGACATAAAAACATTGAAACATGTATCAGATTCCATTTATTCCTAAGATCTTATAGATTCTACATGTTTTTTATGACATATGTTTTATGTATAATAGTCACCTACAGGATTATACTCGTCCAAACATAGTTGACTATGTCATACTGTGAGTAGGTTTGAGGTTCTAAGTGATGGTATAGACTAGGAAAGGTTAAAAAGTGGATTTAAACAAGTATCTAATGATCATAAGAGATTATAATGGGGATTTATACATTTTATTCAAGGTCAAATCATACATGTTAACCTATAGATACAATACCCTTAAGTAGAACACGTCAAGGAATAACACTCAATTTGACTAAGTAAAGACTATGAAGAATATGTAGGAAGTTGGAGTGAGGAATGGATATTGAAACACCTTAATCATAATAATCATATTATAATGACACCATCATGATGGATATTTAATAGATAAGATATTCATATCAAATAATACATAGTCCACATGAAAGAACCCTACATAATTTGCCTTTTTTAGGGGTCTATCTTAGAGATACAAGGAGTTAAGAGGTCTATTGATAATACAAAAAGTTTAAAATTGGTAAATAAGGTATATATTACTTATATAAGATCATAAAATGAGTAAATATTTTTAGGAAATAGGGGAAGTTCCCTCTATTTTGTCTCAAATAGAGGACACTTCCCATGAGTGTAAACTAGAAAGTTTTGGAAAATAAGGTGAAAAAGGTGGGCCAAAAGGTGATATGACATTAAAAATACGTGTTTTTTTGTTTAAATAAACCTAGGTAAAACATGGAAACATATCACAAATGGAGTAATCCTAATAGGATGGCCTAGACCCTCAAACTTGCAGCCAAGCCTACTAGGCATGGTTAGGCCTAAAATTCAAATGAGAGGTAAATTTCACTTATATATATTAGTGAGATTTATAAATAGTTTTAACATGTTTATATTATGAATCTATACATTTATAAGCTATTGGGATGTAGGGGAAGCCATGAAAAGGCCACTTTTGGCTCAAGGACAACTCAGGTTTATAGGAAATGGAGAAAAGAACTCGATAAGGAAAATTTAGAATCATATCTAATTTAATGATATGCATGGGGATATAATAAGTCTATATAGGTTATTAGGGGTCCTTAAAATCACTCCTGATATATTTCTTTGTAATTCTAACATCAGACCTTTATGAAACATCACTAAAGGTTAAAACTACCTAAAACCCTTGTAAACCCTTCGAAATGACCCAATAAAGGAAATGACTATGGAGATATATCCAAATTGGATGGAATTACCATGAAAATATATGTATATTATATATTAATATATGAAACCCCTTCCCATCCAATTAATACATTCCATATTTATATAGATAGGATACAAAATTGCTCTTTTTTACTATTTTTCACATTGTACAGGTTTTAGGAGGTTTCAAGAGATGAAATAAAATTTTGGAGGAATATATATAATTAATATAACTCATAGTTCACATTTTATACTTAATAAAAACTCAAAAGTGTGCTTACTAAATCTCTCATCTCAACCAATCAAAACTGGCATAGTGAGCAAGATGGTGAGAAGTGTGAAAACTTCAAGTGGAAGCATATCTAAGGTGTACCTAAACAATATAAGGCCATGGATGGTATTTCAAGGTGTAATAAACTCCCTCTAATTTATTTTAATGGAAAACTAAATCCATTATTATTCTAAGTGTAAGGGGTGACTGAAAAGGGATTTTTTTGGACTATAGGTAGTCATGGCTCACTTCTAGAAGATTCTAGATAATTAGTAATGAATCCAATATATGGAGAAGTATCTATAAAACACTTTCATATAATTTAAATCATTATAAATATCCCTATTTATTTTTTTTATGTTTCAACATGGGTGAATGATGAAGGCATTTTTTTTTTTGTAGAATGAGAACTCCTATGCCACATTTTAATATTTTCATGACTTGGGATGACACTTGTGCTTCCTAACTTTGCATAATCAGTTTCAAATTATCTTATCATTCACATATAACTAATTTTATTATATTAACACTTTTAATTATGAACTTTGGACTTATTTCTTCTCTACTATCTCTTAAATTATATAATAACCAACCATTTTGACCTTTGTAAAATATGTTCCACTTGAGTATGGTCAAGCCCTACTTATTTGCATACCATGGATTATAAAGACTACTTATTTTACCTCTTTTATGATATTTCATAGTTTGTAAATTTGAATTATTTATATTTTTTAGTGATTATTTTTATTTCCTTAGCATTTTTGTCTCATTATCTCAATTATTTGTAGCTTGAAAGCTTTCTTATTGTAGGTCATGTGAAGTGTTCTATGAAGTGTCAAGGTTGAGTGAGTTAGTCTATTCAAATAGTGTCATTATAGTCCTATTATATATTATTCATATCCCAAACATTTATCACAACCTAATAATGAAATAATAATGTGAGAATATTTAGATTAGAGAAGTGTATGTTTAGTTAGTCTCTTGGTCTCATGTGTGACATGCAGCTAGTTGGTAGTCATCAATCAATTTGGTGTATCAACACCTTTGTGATAGTTTAATTTAAATTTTATCTCCCTTTTCCCTTGAAATAATAGGTGTAGTATTTATATAATAGTGGTACATCAAGGGATCTATCCCTATCTAGATATTCACCTTATTCTTAGGCTACCCACAGCTTAAAGGTGTTTTAATTGTGCCACTTTGATTAGGAGAGATAAGGCATCTCCTTAAAGGGTGAAAATACAAGTGAAAAAAAGTGATTAAACTTAGTTATTAGTCTATAATAGAGGTAAAATATTCAATATTTAGTGAATTAATCTTTACTTCAAGCTACATGGCTCTCATGTGATTTACTTTCCCAAATAAACCCTTTAGTTTAGGCCATATTTTGAATGGAGTGTCACACCCATCCAAATGAAATGATATAATATCACTCACATAAGTCCCTATAAAACTCATAAAATCATCAAATTTAAATTGGTTCTCAAATTTTTCATATTCTCTTGTGAACTGTGGTTGAGTTTCATTCATTACAGACTATAATCCTATGCATTTAATGATTGTTAACATTCTAAGTCTCCATTTATAGTAATTGTGCATAATAAAAGGCTCACATTTACCTAAACCAAAATTATAATCCATTCTATGGAATCACCAAAAATAAAATATAATGTAAAAGGGTGCATAAACTGACATCGAGATAACCCGCCAAAAGATTGTATTGAGCCCCCCACCCCTGCCCCCCTCTCCCCTGCCCAAAATTTTGGCACTTTATAAAGTAGTTATTTTAAAAATTAATGATACTAATGGATAAATAATTGAAGACAATACATTTTCTAAAAACTAAACTGAAATAGGAGTTACATTTTAAAATATATAGGCTTTACAAATTCTTGTAAATAGGTTAAATTCAATAAAATTTACACTACAAGTTCATGTTTGTGACCAAATTGAAAATGAACCTATCCTTATAACCACTATTTATAACTGTAATTTCACCATGAATACTTAAATCCATCAAAAATTTTAAGTATGCTTTTGATAACACCTATGTTCATACAAGTAAAATATGCTTCCTCTTTATAGAAAAAAATACATCTATTTAACATAAATAATAAATGAACAACTATTTTTAAAATGAGAAGTGGATTAATATTTCATATCACATATAAAGTTAATAAGTAATTAAATGAGATTACACTAAGAGAGAGTATGCCAAAAACACTAGACTCTAAGCAAGGCTCCTTGAGTGCAACCCTCATAAACTTGTCCTCCAACATAGTCTTGAACACCACACAGTAGTCTAAAAAATACCAATGCTAAAAAATAGAGGAATATTTGGCATGTAGATATATAAATATGATTAAAAACATAAAAAAACCAATATTATAAATAGAGGAATATTTAACACGTATATAGCCAACCACCTATTAAAAAAAGACAATGCAGAAAGGGAATGAAAAAATGTTGCCAAAGTGAGATAAAAGGATCACACAAAAGATTAAAAGACTAGAAATGATGCCTTGATGGTAAATTTACAATGCTTATAAAATATCTTCAATGTATATCAAAAAAAAATCAAGTGTCATATCTTTCCTTTCAACACTAACTTCTTTAGAAAGTGCGATTCTCAACAAAAAAATGTAGACTTCTATAAAACTCCATGTTGACTAAGAAAGATGTAGATCTATAGATGACCTTCCCACACATACTTCACACTCCAACCTACATTCATACCTTTGTAGATAAAACATAGGATTTATAAAATGTAACACATCCTTGTATATCTTTCCATGCAAAGCTATTCCAATGCTGAGTTTCCTCTCCATGCAAAGGTAAATCAAAATATACCAAAGAAAATAGAATTATATTAAAAAATACATCAAACAACTAGATGGTTGTGTTAGTGCCAAAATTTTCACTAAATCAATTGAGACATTTTAAATTATGAATGCGTGAGTTTCTTTCCTAATTCTAGTTTTCAAGTTCCTTTGGTCTGTTAAATAAGCCAAGTTGAGTTCATGTTTGTTCACTTTGAAAAACCCTCATTCCAATTTCCCTAGCCTAGACCTTTCTGATTTAAAATAAATTTTGGGTGGGAACATTTTTAATATTATGTGGACTTAGTTTTATTTTTTATACTAAGGCTTGGTCATGTTTATTAACATTACCAAAACTTAGTCAAAAGGTTCATGTTTGGTCCCTTTTTACTTCATGTAACCTGGTCCCTTTTATTTATTTTACATGGTTTGGATAATGCCCATGGTCCATTTCATTTGTTATCATGGTCCAAATAAATCTTGGTCCCTTTGTTTTATGTTTAGCATAAAAGTATGCAAGTCCATTTCCTTTAGGCATTTTTACCGTACCAAAATTTTGAAGGGTAATTTTCCTTCGAGCATTTTTCCCACACAAAAAACTAACAAAAGTCAATTATTTTTGAAAAATGTCAATTTCAAAACTTTTTTCAAAATTTTTAATCCCATATATGCTTGAATGGAAATTGTTGTGGACAAAATGTCCAAAAAAATTGTCCTGATGAAGATAAAAATGCTAAAAACTAAATTGTTATGGGAGAAGTGTCCGAGAGAGTTCAATACTTTGGGGAAATTATCCTTGAAAAAATATTTGAAACAATTTTCCTAATAAACAAAGGGATCAAGAGTAGAAATGTTGAGATTAAAAAGGCCCAAAAAAATTCTTATGGCATAAAATGCATGAAATAATTTTTATCAAAGACCAACATGTCAAAGATAGAGGTCTTGAAAGACAAAAGTCTTGAGGAAAAAAGGTTTAAATAAATTCACCCAAATTTCATAAGTGTCGAGTATGTCCCTATCAATTTACAGTTCACACTTGATCTGTATAGGTCCAGATCAATAGTGAGATCTAGATGGAAAAATCTTCAACATAGCTCAAGGCAAATGTAGAAATGGACTAGTTAGTATACTTATGCATATGTTAAGTTTGCATGAAAAGTGTCTCATGGTCAAAAGATCACATAGGATAAGTATTTTGGATGCTATGAAAATCTCTTCCAAGTTTGGTGCCTTCATGTTTTTTCTAACTCAAGATGCAAGCTTTTAAAAAGCTTAACAAGTAGTGTGATAGTCTTGTGGACGTATTTGATGATCATGCAAACATAAAAATTAAGCTCATCCATTATACATTATGGATTAAATCCGATATTCACATGGACATCATTGATGGTCATTTGAATGTCAAATGATGGGCACATGGACGTGAAATTTAAGTCATGATAATTATCTATTGGGGCATAAATTTAATGTTCGTGCACTCATCAAAAACATTCGTGTAGATGCCAAATGATGGGTACATAGACATAAAATTTAAGCCATGGTAATTATCTATTGGGGTTCAAATTTGATGGTCATGCACCTGTCAAAAATTTTCACATTGACATCAAATGATGGGCATGCAAACATTAAAACTAATCTCAATGATTATCTATTGAGGCTTAAATTTGATGGTCACATTCCCATCAAAGACATTCCCATGGAAGTGAAGTGATAGGTACGTAGATGTCAAATTTAACCCATATTAGATGGCCAATGGCATTTAATCCTTTAGATCTAGATTTATGGTCCACATTTGATCATGCTTCAATATCAATATCATGAGTGAGAGATGACTTATCAATGGACTTAGGTTGAATTAGGATTATCCATGTGGTAGAAGGGTGCTATCCCAATAGAGATTGATTGTGAAAAGTGAAAGAAAGACTATAGATTTTCAAATTGGCATGGTCTTAGGGGTCTTGATAAGGATATAATGGCTCATAATAAAAATCTAATGACAAGGGGACACTGAGAACTTACAAGGCTACCATATGGCACACTTGAATTCATCATGCAGACAATGTCTTAGTAATGCTAGTCTTAGGCGAACAATTCAATGATCTAGACCTAATAACTTATTGACACATATCATAGGGGAAATAGTCATGTTTTAAGTTAATGAACAAAGTAACATGGTGATGACACATTAGCATACACATCATATAAATAATAGGACCCTATACAAGTTAGTTTGTGTGGATTTCACCAATGGTAGTAGGTTGTCTAGCCTAAATAAAAAATGAGGCATAGTGACTCCACAAGAAATCTAAAGATGAAAAATCACTTATAACTTTTTGATGTTGTTGTTATAATTTTGAGATGCTAGTATAAAGGGGTTTATGCTCACATAATTGATGATTTGGTGATGACTTTAGATAAAGCCTTCATAAGAAGAGAAAATTACTTTTTTAAAATTGGAACATTCAATGCTCAATGTGTTATAGTTTAATCTAGATTTATTAATCACTTATGTGATCATTTGAAGATTTATAGTTTAGAAATTTATAGTTTTTAAATTAGCAAGAGGGTCCAAAATTTACTCAATTAGGTTAAAAGTTGAAAATAATGCATTTATGCATTAAAAAATGAAAGAAGCAAAAGTGTTAAACTATGAAAATACAAGTTGGAGGCAAAAAGTAAAAAAAATAAAAATAATATAAGTTGTATTTTCATTTGCTTTGTTTTCCCAAGCTCCTCCATAGAAAGATATTATAGGGTTGAAATTCCAAGGTGGGCCACTCTAAAAAATATCATTCAAAGGTCTATGTATCCAAAATATTCTTAGGGAATCGTGGAAAAATCCGGTTGTTCCATTGTATGCATGAGAATGAGGGCATATGTGCAAAAGTTTCCAGTTATGTAGGCAAGTGGTCAAGAGCATCCCTAGGTAGTTGTACATAATGATAATTTTTATTTAGCACTCTACCATGAATATTCTCCTTCTGTCTCATGTGAAAGGCATCTCCTACCATGAAATCAAAATATGTTCTATAAATATTCATCATTCCTCATAGAGGAAATTAGATTTATGATTTTTATTGTAAATGGATGAATATTTTAGGCATGGAAATGTAATATTTTCCAATTGGAAGCATCATGGTGGAATTGAAAGTTTGTTTTACAAATTTTCAAGTTATGACCCATAGTTCTAGATTTGAAAATGTATAAATAGGGGGTTTATCCTCTATTCAATGTTGTTGTTGGTCATTGTTTTAGGTGTTCACTTTCTCCAAGCCCAAGTTATACATAAATTTTTATGGGATAAATTATTATATGTAGATTTTGTATCCCTTGCTAAGGTGGTTTTAGCTATATAACCATTAGAAAGCTTTGAGAGAATGTTTATGTCTCCCTTGTCAAAAGAGCAATATCACCATGTTTGTCCCCATGGAATCATTTTGAAATAATGATGTCTCTAATATTTATTTTCAAGTTAATGAAAATACTTGTGGTTCTTTTTTGTTTCCTATTAATGAAGTGCAATGACATGTTTTTCAAGAATTTTTTATTCAACATTTGGGTTTGTTCTCACTACTGGTTATCATTTTTAGCATAGATTTATATTATAAACTCCTTCTGTATTACTTCAAGATAGGTTATTGAATAAATTGTTAGGGTACCCTAGGTTTATGTATTTCATAGGAAAAAACATTTGAAAGATTAGTTTTAGTGTATGTTCTAGTCTCTCAGGGATCATTTGGTATTTACCATTATCTTCCATTTGAATTTTTTATCCATATTTTCTAAGGAATATTTTCATGAGATACTAAAAGATACCCTATTGTTTAGAATCCACCAACATACCACCCTCCTTTTTAATCATCTAACTTGTCTTACCCGATCCTACCCTAGAAATAATACACCCAGTTTCATATTATGAGCGTTATTTTCCCTAAAGATGCAAAAAATCTCACTTATATAACATGTATTTACATTATGTGATTTAAATGACCTAGCATTTTAGTTTTCCATTCAACCCATGTTGTTGAAGATTATTTAAAATGAGTATTTCAATCACAATTTCATCTATCTTTAGTATCTTGTATTTGACTTAGTGCATTTGTGCATTTTGTGTGACAATCCTTCCTAGGTGAAGTGTACAAGTTTGGTTGTGCCCTTGTTAGATTTGAATTTTACCTCAAAAATCACCATGGATATTGAATTGAATAATCCTTCCATATGATCAAGCTACCCCGTAGGTCGTCTCACCTTGGTTCAGGTAGAGCCAGAAGCAGTAGGAAGCTGACCATACCCTTTGTAGGTACCTCTTAGTTATTTTTTACATTTAGTATAATATTGATGCCAAAACCTCCCCAAAATATAAGGACATAATATTAGGTTTCTCATCATTGTTGTCCATTTTATTTCAAGTGTACAAGGTCAAGTGTATGAGGTATACAATTGAGAACCAACACTTAACTAGCACCTTTGTTGGGGATCATTCTTGGCACTTATGTTGTCATGGAATCTTACTAAGAGCTATAAGTAATTTGTTTGGAATTTTTATACTGTTACTGCACTAATTTGACTATCTTGGCCATCAACACCATAACATTTCACTAGGGATATGATAGGAAGTTTTAAGGCTTGAAAATTTGATTTCTACTACATTTATTATAAAGGACTATTAAAATTGCATGTTGGAAGGTGTTTTTTTCCATTTTGAACATTATTCTAAAGATTTTAGTGTCTCTTATTTTACTCTCATCATTAAGTTTGTAAAATTATGTTGTTAGCATGTATCATGGTCAGTTTATTAACTGTTATATTATATAATTGTAATCCTAGTGGTGACTCTAATTTTTATCACTTCATTTCAAGGAAGACTAGTGTCTACTATAAGTATTCTCATTGATTTCATCTTTAAGTATTTTCTTATTTGAAAATATGGAAGGATTGAGATCATCTTTCAAAGGTGACCCATTTAATAAACTTGTTCAACCCTTAAGTATTCCTCAAAGAAGAAGGAGATAGGTTTGGAAGCCTATTAAAGGGTAGACTTTAGCTACTAAAGGCCATCAATATTTTGATAATCTTAAACTATTTATTAACCATATTGTTATTGAAGACTATCATAGATCTCCTATAAAATCTAAAACCTTTAGTCTTATGTATTACCTAGCTCCTTCTCAACCAACTTAATCCCCTCCTAAGTTTAATCGACAAAGTACACCTTAGTCACCCCATTATATCCCTTTGCCATTTGTTATTGAACCTCCCATTAAACCAAACATGAGGCATAGGGACCAAAATGAGAATGAGCATCCTACATTATATGTTCCCAAATTTAGGCCTATCAATTTTGATGAAATGGAGGGTTATCCTAATGAAGTAACAAAGTTCCTTCCAAAGTTCCAAGGGAATAATGTAGTGAGTGGTGATCAACACCTGAATGCTTTTCATAATATCATTGAATATTATGAGCTTGAGCATGACAATGTGTTCATTAATTTATTTGTGCACATAATGAAGGAAGATGCTCATGAATGGTTCAATTCTTTTGCTAGTGGATGTGGATGCATTAATTCATGGGAATAAATGAAGAATGTTTTTAGAATTCCATATGGTGATAGAATTGATCTAAGGTTCCTTTTAGATAAATTTTAAAACATCAAGAAGAACCCCAATGAGTGTGTTCATGAATTCAGTACATAGTTTAACAAAACTATGATGTGATTTCCCAAAAACATCAGGCCTAGTGATTCAATATGCTTGATAAAGTATTGTGATGCCTTTGATAAGAAGGTTGCATACTACTTGAGGGAAAATGCTCTAACTAACCTATAATTGGAATTCAATATGGCTATCTAAATTAAGAATAACATAAAGGTTGTGGGAAAGCCCATGAGAAAGTAGGCTGATGTGAAATTGGTCAATCTAAAAAAGACACAATCCACAAAGACAACCAACCTTGAGGAAACTATTTAAACTTTGGCCTCTTCTATCAAAACAATGTCATACAAGTTGGTTAGAGATGAAAAGGGGATCCCTCATGCATCTATCAGTCAAGAGAGGGATCCAAATATGAACCAATAATAAAGAAGGCCTAATTTCCACCATTGAGATAATGATAGAGAGAAGATGCCTAAATATGTAGAAAGAATGGATAGAAATCAAAACAAAGGGGCTAGAAAAGAATTTCATGATCCTTTAAATACCAAGGTGAATGTTATAGATTATGACATTGATATTGATTGGTATGACAAGTGCTTCCCTCCATATCCCCCATGTGATATAATAGAACTGATTAATGAATATGTGGATGAACTTTAGTTTGCATCATCTAGTAATGAGATTTTTATGTTAAAATTTCAAAGCCCCTAAAGTGAGATGATTGCCTTCACAAAATTATTGAGTGCTACTATTTTTAATCAGTTTTAGAGTGTAATTAAGAAGGTAAGTGTCCCAAATATTGAATTTACATATGATGTTAGTATGACACAAGCATATAAATTTCTCATTCATTATTTTGATTTATTACACTCCATGATGATTAATAAATATGATGGGGGGATTCTATTAGTAGATAACATGCATCTACTAATTAATGTAGTAATTGCCCAAGAGAAGGAGTATCACTTGAGAAGCAAATATCAAGTCATTGTAACTCAAGACACTGCCCCTACAAATCCAAAGGTAGGGGATGCTAATAAGGTTTCTAAGAAAACTACAATAGTCTTTAAAGATTCCAAACTACTAGCTATTTCCTAATTTTATAAGCCTAGAGGTGCTTCAACCAAGAATATAGTACCCATATTGTCTAGTATTCATAAGAGTGAAAATGATGATAAAACTAATCCACCTTTAAACGATGCTAATAAGAATGCAAAACCACCCCATCCTACTCCACTTTAGAACTTAAGTGAATGTATTCTAGTTGAAGGTGTTGTCACTCTTCTAATAAATACTCCTCTTCCTTATTATATCATATGTGATTTGGCCCAATGTTGAGTCAACTAAAAATCACCATGCCACTTGTTGAAGTATTAAGAATACCTAAATATAGGAAGAGAGCATTTGAGTACTTGGGATTTGGTGAGAATTTAGTAGTAAATGAAATTGATTCATCCCAAACACCCCTAGAAAGTGATGAATAATCATAAGAGGTTATTGAAACCACCCCAAAGGTCTATTTGGGAAGTACATTGGTAGAAAATTAGCTGAATGTGGATTCTTTTTACACAACCCTACTAATCAACGGTCTAATTTTTCACAACTGTATGTTTTATTCTAGTGTTTATTGTAATTTGATACCCTTAGGTGTCCTAAAAGAGCTTAGAGTTAAGATTTCATCAGCCTTTAGTAAGTGTTATGTCATAGACTCATGAGAGGTTCTATTTTTTGGACAAGTTAAGTGATTAGTGGTACAAGTGGTAGTGCATCTAGGTAAGTATTTGAATATAGATGTGGTAGTTGTAGATTTCCTACCTAAGTGGGGGAAACTACTATCATGTAAATGAGATGCTAGTATGGGTAGAAGTGTACACATAGACTTATCTTATTCGACTATTTTGCTAGAGGATAAGATGGTCAAGATTTATAGAAAGCTAAAGATGCTACATGTAATTAAAGATTCAAAATGTGATCTAAATAAAGTATTGTACATAGATGTTGAATTGGGTAAATTTTTTGGGAATGTTGATACTAGTGAATAACTTGTTGTTCTTGATGTTGAACCTAACAAAAAAAGTGTAGTTTGGAAGATGTCCTTTGATGGGGCTTGCTCCAATATTGTAAATGGAGATGGGGTTGTCTTTTATACCCTAGTGGTAAATGTTTTATGTTTTCTTTTTAGTTTTACTTTGAGTGAATGAATAATACTATTTAGTATGAGGCACACTTTCTTCGCTTGAGTATTTCTCATGAATATGGAATTAAAAGTTTGATTGTCAAGGATGATTCTAAGTTAGTGGTTAAGTAGATCCATAATTATTATTCCACATAAAATAAAAGGTTGAAAAAATATCAGAATGTTTTTTGGGATTTTATTGAATTATTTGATGCATTCAACATTTGTTATCTAGATAGAAGTTTTAATGAAGAGGATGATAGTCTCTTAGCATTAGGTGCTTAGTTTGATATTGTAAATACAAGCCCTCATTATTAGAATCAAGTGGAGGTGCTTGTTTGATCTTCAATCCTAGACATTATTCATCACTGGTATGTGTTTGATGGTGATGAGAAAATTAAGAGGTTTCTCAATTGTGAAGTTGAGTTCCATGATTAACTAATAGACTTGGAATCTATGGTTCAAGTTTGTGATGGGAAGGAAACCTTATTTGGGAAGGACATTATTAAATTAAATATAAACATGCTTCTAAGGGGATTGGTATGTTTATAATCATCTTTTGATAAAGTTAATATAATCAAATAAAGAGATTCATTTATCTTAAAATACATGACTGAGTGTAACTTGGGTTATCATGAGAATCCAAGCAAGATATGGCTGGGTATTCACTTGAGTAAAGCTAAGAAACAAGCTTACATGTAGCTTCTTAAAAGGTAACATGATTTTTTATCATGGTCTTATTTTGAGATGAAATTATATAGGGAAGACTTGTTTCAGCACATCATCCCATTATAGCCTAATAACAAGCATTTTAGGTAAAAATTGAGGCTTATTAACCCCATCTTGGCCACTAAGATGAGGGATGAGTTAAAGAAGCTAAGAAAAGGTGGGATCATTTATCCCATCAAGTATTCATCATTGGTTGCCAATTTAGTCCCTGTGTGAAAGAAGAATGATAACATCTACTTATGTGTGGATTTTAGGAATTTAAACAAAGCTTCTTTAAAAGACAATTATCCCTTACCCAATATGGATAACCTTATATAGAGTGTTATAGGATCAGAGATGTCCACATTAGATAGCTTCTCAGGGTATAACCAAATTATGGTGAAGGAATATGAGAGACTCAAGACCACATTCATAATGCCTTGGGGCATGTATGTATTTATGAGGATGTCTTTCAGATTGATGAATGCTAGTGTAATGTTCTAGTGAGCTATGGACACTATTTTTGTAGGGATAATTATCCAATTAATTATTATGTATTAGGATGACATTACTATGTACTCCAATACTAGATAAGAACATTTAGAACATTTAGAGTAGGTGTTGATTAGATACTGGGAGTTTGGCATTTCACTTAATCTAAAGAAATGTCACTCTAGAGTACAAAAGGCCAAGTTTTTAGGACATATAATGTCTAAGGATGGTGTCATGATTAACCCTAAAAGTGTTAAATCCATTGACAAAGTACCTATACCATAGTCCAAGAAATGAATTCAGTCTCTCTTTAGACAAATTGGCTTTGTAAGAAGGTTTATGTGCAATTTTGTATAGATTACTCTACCTATTACTTCCATTCTAAAGAAGGACCAAACTATCAAATGGGAAGAAAAGGATATATAAGCATTTAATAACATCAAGGGGGCTTTAAAGTCTGCTCCTATCTTGGCTAGCCTTGATTACACAAATCCATTCTAGATATTCTCTTTTCCATCATACAATATTTTTTTTATTATTGAGTTGCAAAATAATGAAGATGGTCATGAGTATCCCATAGATTTCTTTAGCAAAGCTATGCAAGGTTCTGAATTTAACTATACCATTATGTAAAAACAAGCTTTCACTCTCTTAAAACTTGTCAAGATGTTTAAGCCTTATATTCCATGTTAAAATATTGGTGTTTATGTCCTACATACCATGGTGAAGGACATCTTAAGTCAGATTGAAGTATCGAGCAAGAGATGAAGGTGGGCCAACAAGTTGTAAGAGTATGGCATGAATATATATACCACTAAGTTATTAAGAGGTATGGGTCTAGCCAAGCTTATGGCTGAGACGAATTTCCAAGATATTGAGGTAAACACTATTATTTTTAATGTTGATAATTATTTGATTCAATTTAACATATCTTCATGGTATAGAGATATTGTTTACTACTTGCAAAATCTAAATTGTCCCACTGACTTGGACAAGAACCAAAGGAGAACTCTTAAGCTTGTTTCTCAAAAATACCTCCTAATTGAAAATGGAATTGCATGGAATAATCTAGATGGTGTTCTCCTAAGATGTGTACTGGAAGAACAAACTGCTGACCTAATTGTAGACTTCCATAGTAGAGTAGGTGGTGGCCATTTTTCACCTAAAGTTATAGCTCATAAAATATTTAGATTTGGTTATTAGTGGCCATCATTTTTCAAGGATGTTTCTCAGATAGTTAGAAAGTGTGAGAAATGTTAACTCTTTACTAGGAGGATGAAAGCTTTAGGTTCTCTTCCCTTATAGCCTATGATGATTGAAGGCCCATTCGGACAATAGGGAATGGATTTCATTGGATAAATTATTGATTCATCAAGCACTGGACATAGATGGATACTAGTTACAACTGACTACTTCGTAAAATGGGTTAAAGTGGTCCCTAAAAAGAAAGTAACACACCATATAGTTATAGATTTTTTGCTAAATTATATTATTTATAGATTTAGTGTGCTTGTCAAGGTTATTGTAGATAATGTCATGAGTTTCAAAGCCAAGCCTTTAGTGGTATTATGCAAAGAGTAAGGGATTGAATTGACTTATGATTTTAATTTCAACCCTTAGGGGAATGGGCAAGTAGAATCTAGTAATAATAACTTACATAAAATCATTAGACAAACATTGGAAGTAAATAAGAAGAAGTGGGGTGAATAGCTGAAGTTTTTTTAATGGGGTAACATGATCACGTCTAAGAGAGATACATGTAAAATCCATTTTGAGCTTGTTTATGGAGCTCGAGTAGTTTTACCTATGAATTTGTAGTTTCTAACTTATTAGCTTATGTAGAAACTAAAAAATGTTGAGCAGATCAACCACTATGAGAGTAGGATGAACCATATTATTGAGCTTGATGAAATTTTAAGACAAGATCATGAGAAGACACCTCAATTTCAAGGAAAAGATGAATAATATATTTGATAAGAAGGTTACTTTAAGGACTTTCCAAATAGGTGGTCTAGTTCTACTTTGGGGCATTAGGCATGAGGAAAAAGGAAAGCATGGAAAATTTGATGCCTTGTGGATGGGTCCCTATTCCATTGACTACTAGATTGGGAAATACACATTCTTCATGAGAGACCTAGATGGTGAAATACTAGAGCTATGCCAGTCAATGGTAGACATTTGAAACACTTCATTGATTGAGTCTATAACCTATGTACATTAGTATATAGTGTATATTTTTGTCTTTCTATTATTTTATTATTTTGTTTCCCCTCTACATCAAGCCTTGTTTGTACAACTCATTTCCATTGTTTTTTGTCATGTGTCATTTTTAGATCCTCCTGATCTATTTTTATTGATCTACCTTATTTTATTGAGCCTTCATGAGTGTTGTTGATAAATTGTTAGGTGTTGACTCTATGGCCCATTGGATTGTCACCTGGTCTTATGTTTTGGGGTTCTTCACACACCCATAGGGGGTGTGCATCCCTGGGCAATAAATAGTTTTAGTTCCCAAAGTTGCACTAAATCAATTGAGCCTTTACAAGTATGAATGCCAAAATTTCTTTCCCAATTCTAATTTTCAAGTGCCTTTGGTCTATCAAGAAAGCCAAGTTGAGTTTATGTCTATGCACTTTGAAAAACCCTCATTCTAATTACCTTAGCCTAGACCCCTTGATTTGAAATCAATTTTAAGTGGGAGCATTTTTAATATGCTATGGACTTAGTTTTATTTTTTATACTAAGGCTTGGTCATGTTTATTAGCATGACCAAACCTTAGTAAAAAGTTTCATGTTTGGTCCCTTTTTACTTCCCATAGCCTGGTCCCTTTTATTTTATTTACATAGTTTAGCTAACTCTCATGGTCCATTTTATTTGTTAGCATGGTCTGAATAAAGATTGGTCCCTTTGTTTTATACTTATCATAAAAAAATTTAGGTACATTTCCTTTGCCTATTTTGCCCATGCAAAATTTTTGAAGGGTAATTTTCCTTTGGGCATTTCACTCACACAAAAATCCTGATAAAAATCAATTACTTTGGTAAAATGTCAAGTTCAAATCTTTCGGTAAAAATGTTAAGCCCATATATGCTTCAATGGAAATTGTTGTAGATAAAATATCCAAAATAATTATCGCAATGAAGACAAAAATGTTGAAGACTGAATTGTTTTGGGAGAAGGGTCTGAGAGAGTTTTATACTTTGAGAAAATTATCCTAGAAAAAATGTCTGAAACAATTATCTTAATAAATAAAGGGCCTAGGAGTAGAAGTTTTGAGAATAAAAATGCCCAACAATTATTACAACATAAAAATCCCACATCAATTATTCTCAAAGACCAAAATTCTAAAGATAGAGGTCCCAAAAGACAAAAGGCTCAAGGAACAAAACCTCTTAATAAATTCACCCAAATTGTATAAGTGTCAAGCATGTCCCTATTGATCGATGTTTCGCACTTGATCCGTATAGGTCCCAATTGATAATGTGAGCTATATGGGGGACTATTCATCATAACTCAAGGTAAATGTGGAAATGGACTAGTCTATATACTTATGCATTTTTTAAATTTCATGAAAAGTGTCTCATGGTCAAAGGATCACATAACATAAGTATTTTAGATGCCATGAACATCTCCTGCAAGTTTGGTTCCTTCATGTTTTTCTAACTCAAGTTGTAAGCTTTTAAGAAGTTGAAAAAATAGTGTGACAGTCATACAAATGTCTTTTATGGTCACATAGATGTCAAAATTAAGCTTATTTATTATAAATTAGGTCTTAAATTTGATAATTTCATGGACATCATTGACAGTCACATGAATGTAAAATGATGGGCATGTAGATGTCAAATTAAGCCATGATATCTATCTATTAGGGATGAAATTTGATGGTCAGATTCCCATAAAAAATGCTCATGTAGACATGAAATGACAGTTGTGTGGATGTCAAATTTAAGCCACTCTAACTATATATTAAGGCTTAAGTTTGACAGTCATATTCCCATCAAAAAAATTCACATGGACATTAAATTATGGGCATGTAAACATAAATATTAATCTCAATGATTGTCTATTGAGGCTTAAATTTATGGTCATATGCCCATCAAAGATGTTCTTATAGATGTCAAAGTATGGGTGAGTGAGTGTAAAATTTAATCCATAGTATATAGCCAATAGATTTTGATCCTTTGAATCTAGATTAATATTCTAAATTTGATCATGCTTCATGATCAAGGGCATGAATGAGAGTTGACATATCAAAGGACTTTGGTTGAATGAAGAGCACCCACATGGTATAAGGGTGCTAGCCATACAAAGATTCACTGTGTAAAGTGTAAGAAAGCCTATGGATTATCCAAGTGGCATGGTGTCATGGGTCTTGATAAGGATCTAATGGCTCATAATAAAAATATAATGAAAATGGGACATTGAGAACTGGCAGGGCTACCATGTGGCATGCTCACATTCATCACATAGACAGAGCCCTAGTAATTCTAGTCCTAGGTGGATTGTTTAATGATCCAGACATAATGACACATTGACATATGTCCTAATGGCAACAATCACATTTCAAGATAATGAACAAAGTGATATAGTGATGCCACATTAGCATACATGTCATATAAAGAATAAGACCCTATGCAAGCTAGTTGGTGGAGCTTTCACCAATGGCAGTAGTTTAACTAGGCTAAATAGAAAATGAGGGATGGTGATTCCATTAGAAATCTAAAGATGACAAAACACTTGTAAATTATTGATGTTACTACTATAATTCTAACATGCCATTATAAAAGGGTTTATGATTGCATAATTGATGATCTAGTGATGACCTCAGGGAAATCCTACATAAGAAGGGAAAATTACTTTTAAAAAAATGGAATAGTCAATTCTCAATGCATTATAGTTTAATCTTGATTTATTAATCCCTTATGTGCTCATTTGAAGAATTTTTAGTTGAGAAATTTTCAATTTACAAATTAGTAAGAGGGTCCATAATTTTCTAAATTAGGTCAAAATTTGAAAATAATTCATTAAAAAATGAAAGAAGTAAAATTCCTAAAATGTGAGAATATAATTTGGAGCCAAAAATTAAAAATTTAAAAATAACCTAAGTTTTATTTTCATTATCTTTATTTTCCCAAGCTCCTCCATAAAAAAATATTGCAAGTTTACAAGTCCAAGGTAGGCCACTCAAAATAAGATCATTCAATGGGCGATGGATCCATAATATTCCCAAGGAATCATGGAAAAATTAGGTTTTCCCATGGCATGCATGAGAGGGAGGGCATCTTCTCATAAGTTTCCAGCTATGTAGACAACTAGTCAAGAACATCCTTAGGTAATTGCACATAATGACAAAGTTTATGAGACAATCTACCATGAATATTATCCTTATAGCTTGTGTGAAAGGCATTTCCTACTATGAAATCTAAAGATATGTTCCAAATATTCATCAATCCTTGCAGATTCAGTTAGAGTAATGATTTTTCTTATAAATGGATGAAGATTTCAAGCATGATAAGGGAATATTTTCTACCTATAAGCATCTTGGCTGAGTTGAAATTTTGTTTTAAAATTTTACATGTATGACCCACATTTCCATATTTGAAAATGTATAAATAGGGAATTTCTCCTCTATTTAAGGTTATTATTGGTCATTATTTTAGGTGTTCACTTTCTCCAATCCTAGGTTTTACAAAAATGTTTCTGGAATCATTTCTTGTGTGTAGATTTTGTCTCCCTTACTAAGGTGGTTGTAGCTGTATAGCCATTAGCAAGCTTTAAGAGCATGTTTATATCTACCTTGTCAAAATAGAAATATCACCATGCTTGACCCCATGGTAGAATTTTGAAATACTGATGTCTATAATATTTCTATTAAAGTTAATTAAAATGCTTATGGTTATTTGTTGTTTCATATTGATAAAGTGTAGTGACACATTTTACATGAATTACTAATTGGACAGTTAGATTTGTGCTCGCTATTGGTTATCATTTTGAGTATAACTTTAGATTATAAACTCTTTATGCATTACTTCAGTATAGGTTGTTAAATAACTTGTTAAGGCACCTTAGGTTTATGGATTTGATATGGAAAAGCATTTGAAAGATTAGTTTTAGTGTATGTTCTAGTCTCTCAGGGATCATTTGGTATTTTTCATTATCTTGCATTTGAATTTTTTCTACATCTTTGCTAAGGAATATTGTCATGAGATACTACAAGATACCCTACTATTTGGAAGCCATTATCACACCACCCTCCTTTTTAATCATCTAACTTGTCCTACCCTACCCTACAAATAATATACCTTGTTGTATATTATGAGCGTTATTTACCTTGTAGATGCATAAAATATCACTTATATAACATGTATTTGTAGTTCATACCTTAAATTACCCAACATTATAGTTTTCCATTCAACCCATGATGTTGAAGACTGCAGTCATAATTTCATCTATCTTTAGTAGCTTGTATTTTACATAGTGCATATGTGCATTTCATGTGACAACCCTTCCTAGGTGGAGTTTATAAGTTCGGTTTTACCCTAGTTAAATTTGCATTTTTCCCCAAAAATCTTTATGGATATTTAATTAAATAATCCATTCATGTGAGCAAGCTACCCCATAGGTCCTCTTACCTTGGTTTAGGTAGATATAGAAGCAATAGGGAACTAACTATACCCTTTGTAGGTGCATCTCGGTCATTTTCAACATTCATTCTAATCTTAATGCCAAACCCTCCCCTGGCTACAATGACATACTAGTAGGTTTTTCATCATTCTTTGCCATTTTATTTCAAGTGTGCAAGGTTGAGTGTATAAGGTGTATAATTGGGAACCAACATGTTGTAACATTTCAATGCTTTGGTACCATGTTAGGAATGGGAAAGCATTCCAAGAACCCATGAATCTAAAGTATTCAAAATAATAACATCACAAAAATGTTGCAAATTTGATATGCAAACAAAGGGAAAATCATGTTATTTAGAATCAAACACATAAATACAAAGGATAACCCTTGCATAAGTAGGTAAGGCAAAATAAGAAACTATCATAACTAATAAATGTGTGATAAAACCTCACATAGGATAAAACTAGAAAAATATTAAAAAAAACTATCTAGAACCTAGTATAGATGAGAAATATACTATAATAGATGCATTCCTGGACTTACCTAGGAAGTGAAGATCATGAAGCTAAATATGAGTGTGTGAAGTTGTGTTTTTGTATCAGAAGCATGATCCAAAACATGTCCTTCAAATGAAATGTGTATAATTTAGTCCTTATGAGATATCAAAATTAAGGAACTATGTTGAGTAAAGAAGTAAAACGGAATAAAACTAAGTAAAAGAGATGGTAAAGAGGAAATGAACAATACACCTCATTGGGTATGTAGAACAATACATGAACCTATTGACTACTTATGTGTGTATAGTGATCAATCAATGAATAACTTGAACTGAGATAATAACTTTTTCAATACTCATATATGGGTGGCTCAAAAACTCAATCTAGTTTTGACTCCATTATTTCCCACCACAGTTTGGAAGATCATGACCTATGAATAGTTTGGATTGGACTTATTGTGTGTCCAACCATTTCATTTGGTTGGATCAAAAACTCAAATAGTCTATGAATCCATCATTAACCACTAATTTGTAATAGATACATCTAAAACTAAATTATGTGAAGTATGAAAAATGTCTAATTGTGTATATCTAACTATGATGTTAGCTCTATGACCATTCAAATACATTAGGTGACTCTAGGCCACTCAAGAATGCCAACCACTATAGATGGAATAAGGAATGAAACTAGTGATAACTTATAATATTATGTCAAGTGTATACATCATATATAATGACATGGAATTTGTCATTCCATCTAATCAACTAGTGCCTAACTAAGCATATGGAAACATTATGTCATGCACATGCCCCCAATCTAGTATCTAAGTACAATAATTTTAGACATAGTTATAATAACTATATCTAAGTATATAAACTAAATATGGGAATGGTAATTCCACACATGATTCCCCTAAGCTTAGTAACTGATATGAATATGAGCAAAACTAAGTATAAATGATAAACTTGTACTGTACCTATTGTACTATTCTACCAATCTAGGCTGTTTTAAAACTAAGGATATTATTAAATTATTTCATGTATTGTACAATATTTTTATGTGTCACTAGTGTCCCCATTTAAGTGCTAATATCTTGTTGGTCTAAATTTTGAGTCACTATACCTCTTTTTGATTCACTACTTTTCCACTATGTTTATCTATATCTAATTTTTTTATAACTAAATTTGTGTGATAAAAAATGTATTCTAAGTGAAATAGGGTAGCATAACCTCTATGAAAAACCCATATTAATTCCCCTATTTTGAGGGTATTTTTTTAACCTATGTAAGAACTATCCTCAAAAGAAAAATTTATACAAATGTTATGCCCCTAACCTATCACATGTATCATGATAGGAATAGCTAAATTATGGCTTGATTATCCATATTTTATGTTATATCACTTTTATCTATGCATTCATTAGGTTTTTAGGTCATCCTATGTTGTAACCATGGCCTAGGTATACTATATATAAGAAGTTGTGGGTAGTTTTCTATGATCATATTGGAGTATTCATTTTTTATTGCAAGCATTTGGGAGGCTGTCCCTTTGAAGTGGATTATATATTATTCATATTTTTTACTATATTTTCATATCATTGTGATATATTTTTTTATTCTACCTTTTTGGTGAATTAATATCATTACAAGTGGTATCAAAGCATCGATTTGGGCCATAATCAAGTCAAAAACCCTAGATCTTGGAATTTGGCTATATCTCATAAATGGTTGAAAATTTATTTGAAATTATTTTACTGGAGGTAAAAAATAATTCAATTAATTTTCCATTAAAATTTTAGCTCAATTGGATCTATTTTTCAAATGTTATCATCATTTTAGGGTTTTTCATAAATTTGTTCTATAGTGTGCAATTCAAGGAATTTTTCAAAGTTGTTTACATTTTTGGAAATATTAGAAAAATATAGATATGGTAAATTATTTATAGTTTCTTATTTAAGGATAACATATGTAAAAAATCACTTGGTTAAAGTTAGGTCAAAAGTGCTAATCAAGGTTGACATTGTCAAGCCCTTTTATGGTAGGACTGCAAACTAGGGGTAGAAGAAAGGGTGATAAAAACCTAGGTAAAATTACTCATAAAGAATATATGGAGTTATAAGGGGGATTTATTAAATCCTTTATACCAGGGTTCTCTGAGATATATCACAAAGTGAGACAGCTTGACTACAATGTCTAATACATTTAAAGTGAGGTGTAAGGTATACAATCTGATATGATATCCATATAATCTAGTTTGGTAAATATCATGATGGATTTAAAAAATAATTACTAAAATCAGCCATCTATCATTATTACATAACCCCACCAAGGTGTATCTCTCATCCAACCTAATCCAAATCCAATTACCTTTCCATAACGGAACCTATTACCAAAGGTAGATATACATAAATTTGATAGAAAAGATCCATTTCGTTGGATCAACCAAATGGATTTTTTTTTGATCTACATTAAATCCTAGGTAGAAAAAGGGTTAGAATTGTATCCTTGTATCTACAACTTAAACAATTCATTTGGTATCAATGGTTATGTACCTAAAAGAAAAATATAACTCTCAGTGTCACCTGGTCAGTTTTTACAAAGGAGATGAATTACACTATAACAATAATGTGACAAAGAATTACTTCAACCAACTGGTAAAATTATGACAAACTAGTTTATTCAATAATTATATTCATAATTTTCAAAACCTATCTTTACATGTGGAGATAATTTCTAATGAGACCCTGAATGACCTAATTTTGGGAGGTCTTAAGGACAACATTCAACAGGAGGTATACATGTTTAATACACTTAAGGTTTTTTATTCTATTATCATGGCACATAAGGATGAGGTAAAATTCATAGCCAAAAAAACATCCATTCATTCACTTTATATATTGTATCATATTGACACCATCATTTCCTCCACCTACCAGATTGACCCATCAACGGATTGAAAAGAAGCGAGAAAAATAATCATGTTTTATTTGTGACAACAAGTGGAGCAAGGGACATAGATGTGCTAAGAATAATTCATTCTATATTTAGAGATCCAAAAAATATGATGAAGAGGATGATGCCTCCAATGATTTTGAGGAAGAGATAGAAGATTTACCTAAAGATTCTAAACCTACAATCTCTTGTCATTTGCTTTTGGGTATTATCCCTCCTCAAACACTGAAGGTGGTGGGTTTCCTCAAGTAATAGAATGTGATAGTGTTGATTAGCTTAGGGAGCACACATAATTTCATCAAGCATAAGTTTGACACTCAATTGAATTATTTCATTTACCCAACACCATAATTTTAGGTCATGATTACAAATGGTGGCAAAGTCAATTGTTTAGGTAAATTCCATAGTATTAAGCTTATTATGGGTGAGTAAAATCTAGATTCTCCTATGTTTTATATTCCCATGTGTGGTGTAGACATTATTTTGGGAGTCCAATATCTCACAATCTTGGGTAAAATTAAGATTAACTTCCTATAACTATTCATGCGCTTTCATTTTGAATGTATAAAAAATTAAACTATTGGATTACATGTAAAATATCCATAATTGGTTATTTCACATCAGATGATAAAAATTATATAAAAGGGGGAAAATTTATTTATAGCATGATTATGTTTCATATAAGTTCAACCCATAACATCATATCCACATCCTAATATATAGATGATTCTTGATGACCACCCATCTATTTTTAATGCCATACTAAAAGGACTACCACAAAAAAGAGAACATGATCATGTCATTCAAATAATTCTAGGGAGTCAAACACAAAATATCAAACCATATAGATATCCATATGTGAAAAATATTGAAATAAAAAATATGCATGAGATGTTGAAGGCAAGGATCATCAAGCACATCCAAAGTGCATATTCATCGCTAGTGGTCATGGTACATAAGAAGGATGATACATGGTGTATGTACCCAAATTATAGGGAACTCAATAACTACACCATAAAAGATAAGTTTCATATTCTATTAATTGATTATTTACTTGATGAGTTGCATGGTGTTACTTATTTCATGAAATTGGATCTTTATTTGGGTTACCATTGAATTAGAATTAGGGATGAACATGTTCATAAAATTGCTTTTAGAACTCATGAGGGCAATATACCTTTTAGAGCTTGATGAACAGTATTTTTAGGCCTTTTTTAGGGAAGTTTGTGTAGGTTTTATTTAACAAAATATTTATTTACAATAAGACACGGGAAGAACACTTGTAACATGTGAAATAGGTGTTGATAGTTTTAGAAAAAAATTAGTTTTATGAAAAGCCATCCAAATGTTATTTTGTATTATAGTAGGTAGATTACTTGGGTCACATTGTATCCCATGAAGGTGTCAAATTTGATTCTCATAAGATCAAATATCTGGTGGACTGGCCAATGTCCAAAACTCTAAAAAACCTCTAAGGGTTCCTAAGACTAAAAAGTTACTACCAAAGATTTATGAAAGGTTATGGTAGCATAGGAGCTCCACTCATTGAATTTTTAAAAAAATATTACTTTCAATATAATAATGTATCCACTAAACCATTTGAGAACTAAAATTAGCTATATGCACCACCCTTGTTTTATCTACTCCATACTTCTTAAATATGTTCTTTATTGAATGTGATGCTTCCGAATCAGGGTTAGAAGTAGTACTAATGTAATAATAAATACCCCTAGTATTTGAGTGTCATAAATTCAAAGGTAATAACCTATAAAAAAATATTTATGAGAAATAAATGATGGTTATTCTTCATGCAATAAAACAACGGAGGCCCAATCTGATGGGTAGACATTGTAAGGTGAAAAAGGATCCCGATTGTCTCAAATAATTTTTGAAGAAAATATTATCATCTGAGGAACAAAAAATGTGGGTAGAAAAAATGTTGGGTTATGATTTTTAAATCATATAAAATAAGGGTAAAGATAATGTAGTATTAGATGCACTATCCAAATTGGATACATCCATAGAAGCATTACTTTGTGCAATGTTCATGTTACAGGTAGATTGGGTAGATGAAGCTATGTTACAATGGGGGAAGGATAAGGATACATAGGTTATGATTTAAAATATATATCAAGGTTATATATCCTCTAAAAATTTTCAATGTAAATTTAATGCCCTATGGTATAATAATATGTTATACTTGTGCATATATTCAAAGCTAAAGCAAAAGATTCTTGTAGAGTTGCATGCATATCCAATTGGGGGACACTCTAGGTTCTTGAAAACTTATCATAGAATAAACCAAAAATTATTTTAGGAAGGAGTCAAGGGATATATAAAAAATTTTATGTTAGAATTCTTGATATGTCAATAGAACAAAGGTGAGATATCTAAGACCCTAGGTATGTTACAACCTTTAACACTTCTTAGTTAAAGGTGGGAAGAACATTCCATAGATTTAATCACTATGTTGCCTTGTTATGATGATAAGAATTTTATATTGTTAATTATGGATATGATTAAAAAATATTACCATTTTTGTGACCTATCAAACCCATTTAAAATAAGTACAATAATGACTATTTTTTTGGAGGAAGTTCTAAAATTACATGAAACCCCAAAAATAATTATAAGTGATCATGATCTTATTTTCACTATTAATTTTTAGACTAAACTATTTTACTATTTGCATACTTAGCTAGCTCATAGCTCATCTTACCACCACCAATATAATTAAAAAACATTAGTGATCAACAAATATTTAGAGGGGTATCTTTTTTTTTGTATCAGATAAGCAAGAACATTGGGTTAAATGGCTACCACTTGTAGAGTGGTGTTATAACACATCTTTCCATACCTCTTATAAAATGTCTTAATTTATATCAATATATGGTTGCCATACACCTTCCATCACTTCTTCCTTAAGGGTGAAAACCAAATTTTTAAATGTGGAGGAGCACATTTAGCATCAAAAAGAGGTTCTAGTTGGTTTTAGAGAGAATTTGGCATCGACACAAAATAGGATAAAGCAACAAGAAGATCAAAACCATGGTGACATACAATTTGATGTGGGTTATTGAGTCTTTATACATTTGTATAATAATAAGTATATGTCCTTAAAGTAAAAATAAAATGACAAAAAAACTTTCTCTTAAGTATTATGACCCTTATCAGGTTCTATAAAAAATTGGAAGTGTAGCTTACAAGCTAAAGTTACCTCATTAATCTCACATACACCCATTATTTCATTTCTTACTTAAATAAATTCATTGGATAGAAATTTTTATCCCATATATACCTACCAGAACTATATTAAGAAGGATGAGTAATTTTGGAACTAAAGAAGATCCTATGAACACGTAATAAGAAGTTGAGAACTAGAGAGATTAAGGAATATTTGATCAAGTGAAAGAACCTGAGTAGTGAGGATGTAACTTGGAAGGGTGAAGATGTTTTTCAAAAAAATATAGAGTTTTTCAATATTTTAACAATATTGGTTCAAAGGGTAAGTGCACACTACTCCCCCAACCTATCACATGTATTGGGATAGGAATAGTTGACTTGTGGCTTACTTATTTTATGTAGAGCATTACTCCTAGGATAGTTTTCCTTTAAAATTTTGATTTTATTAATAAATTTTGGTTTTATGATGCTCTAGTAGGTCTTAGGATGCTTATACCATCTTTAGTTTTCAATTCTAGGTGTTAGTCTTTGGTCTAGATGGTCAAAAATTCAAATTTGGCCTTTTGCACCAAAACCAAGTTTTTGAAAATTTAAATTATTTCACTTAGATTAGATGTTGCAAGGGTGTTTATAAGGACTTGGTAATATGTAAATATATTGTAATTATATCTTAAATATAGCATGAATCCGTACCATGGGTCTCAACTCATAATTGTATGAAATATCACCTTTGGTATAAGTTTGCATTACTCAACTAACCTTGTTGTGACCATTGGAAGGTCAAAAGGTAGTTAGAGTAGTTTTATTATGTATATAATGCTTTTTTTTATGTGATATTCATTAAAATTGAAGAGATATCAAGTTCAAGAAAAGAAGAGGATAAATTATGATCATTCCATATAGATCATTATATCTAATACAAATTGTCCATAATAATTGCCTTTGATTATATATTACATTACATTTAATAGTTAAGGTCTTATCTAAGTAGAAAATGAATGAAATTTATCCTTTGTTTGTATGTAATACATTTTTGATTATTTATCTTATTATTGTGTATAAATTGTATGAAATAACATAGTTTTTTGTATAGAAACACATCCCTATGGTGGGATAATTTTGAGAAGACATCAAATAGTTTTAAAATAACTAGTTGGAAAAGTTACAAATAAGTAAAAAGTTTTTGAAACTATTTAATCAATAAAAATAAGTGTTCTAAAATAGTTTTGCATATATGTATATGTCCCTTTGATAAATAAATAAAGTTTAGCATTCCTTTTCTTTACTGAGTAAAGCAATTCCTATTCTAAGGAAGGAGCAAGGGCCCACTTCTCTCTAAGGATTAAGACAAATTGGTACTTTTAGTTTATAGTTTAAAAGTATTTTTTTTAATTTAGGCATAATTCATTTACTGTAAAATATAATTTCCTTTTTGATGCAAAGAGTGATTTATTTTCAATGTAAAAGTGTTTTCCTTTCAAATAAAAGTGTCAACTGTCTTTTCAAAAGCAAGTATGAATTTATTTAAATCTAAGTGCGTTTCCATTATATGCAAAGATTATTTCAATTCAATTAAAGTGAGTTTTATTTATGTAAAGAGTGTCTCTTTCAATTCTATGTAAAGTAAAGTTTGTTATCCTATCTCCATATTTAAAATTTGTTAAAATCCACTTAAGTGACAACAGATAACATTCTTAGATTCTAAAATATCACACTATCTTACCCAGTTGGGCAATTCAAGTGAGGACACTACAATGTCTTATGCCAAATGTTTATGTTTTGGATGTTGATGGTGTAAATGCCAATAAGATATCTTCAATGAGCAAACCTTTTAGATTTACTTTTTTGAAAATGAGAGTTAAAGTTTAGTTTACTATTTTTAGGATTTAGATATCATAGCAGAAGTAAACCCCCCAAATAGTGAATTATAAAATCCAATATCCAATGACCTCATGAATATATCCTTTAGACACTATCCTAGTAGAAAATGATACCAATCCATTGATTGGTTAAATGAGAGGTGTTACAATAACCTCTCATGTTTGTCACCATTACTAGGGAACAATAATTAATGAGTGTTAGTGATATCCTACATTAGAATTATATAGAGAAATTTAAAAACATTCATAAAACTCAAAAACACACAAACAATCTAGGAATATTTAGATTTATAAAATGCCCAAGGGATTCTCAAGGATAATTTATCTCTAAGGGATCCCAAATAAATTAAAAAGAAGAGAGGATATAATCCTTGTTGGATAGATCAAGAAGTGAAATAAAGATAATTGAAAGATATATACTAACTTTTTAAAATTCTATCTTGAACAAGGTTCACCCTCAAAAATAGATCATACAAGAATAATCTTATTCAAAACATCTTCTCCTATAGGGAGAATTGATCCTAAAAATACACTTTTTGTAATAGTTATGTTTAATCCATAAGATTGACAAGAATAAGATCTGATCACCAATGAATATTTTCATCCTAAAATAGACCATTGGTTGAGAACTCGAGAAGAGAATTTAGATTGGATTGATAACCAAAGTTGGGAAGAAAATATGGGAGACAAACATGCACATATGGCAAACCCTAATTGACAACCCCAATAGGACGAAACTTTTTCCTATCCAATTAGCTTGGGTCCTGATGTTAAAAATTCTATGAAAAAAAATTTGCCATACATTTTACCTACCTTCAAAGATAAATCTTTAGAGGATCTAGATCAGTTCCTCTTTGAATTTTAGGTTTTGTACCAAACATATTATTATGTCACATACAATCAAAAGTTGAAATTATTCCCATCCACACTCAAGGATGCAACCATGAGATGGTTCATGGGCCTTAAGGTTAATCTCATAACCACCTGGGATGAAATGTAAACTAAATTTATGAACAAATATCAAGATTATTATAGAGTTAGAGAATGGAAGGAAGACTTTTTCCAAATCAAACAAAATAAAGATGAAAGCTTAGAAGATTACCTTGATAGGTTTTTATTTTCCCATAAAAGGAGTGGTTACCAACTCACTGATGAGGTTGCCAAAATAGTATTTCTTAAAGGGTTATATGATGATGCATGTGATGCTTTAAACCTAATTGGAAAGCGTGATATTGACAAGTTAACATTTCATCAAATTTCAACATTGTGTATTAATTACTCCATGACAAGACCTAGTATGAAGGAAATTAAAGTTAGGAAAATCAGATAAAGTTGGCCAATTAATGGAATAATTTTATATTTTCAAGATAAAAATTCTAATAAAATTGACATCTTAAATGGCCTCATAAAAAAATACAATTCTACCAGCACTAAACAATTATCAATACATTGTCCTAGATGCAGACTCAAACATGCAGTAAAAGATTTTCCCTTAGATAAAAAGAGGTATGTGGTATTTGTGACCTAGAACATGACACGAATAATTGAAAACACATTCTTATTGTAATAAAACAATTGAAATAATTATAACATAGAGTTGAGGAAGTGAACTTTATCCAAAGGTAAGGAAACCAATACTCCTAGCCTTAGAATCAAAATTTTCCAAGATTTCCTCCCAATCCATGGATGGCAGCATGGAATGGATAAATGACACCACCAATGTTGGTACCACTATAACCAAAACCATGGGGTACTCAATAATTGATTCCATAAATGTGGGGAATGCCTCAAAATAAACTTTGAGCACAACAACAAAACCAACAACCACATTGGGTACAATAGTCACCACCTCAATGGTAAAAGCAATAATATTAGCCACAAAAAATGTTTCATCCATAGTAGGCCTTGATTCTTTCACAACCTTAGCCACCAAAAATTGATCAACAAGTTAACCAACCATAGTTACATGCCTAACTAGTGGAAAATCTTAAGAATATCTATGGCCACACCAACCACAATTCAAAATCTTCCTACTATTCAATTTCTTGAGAGACTTAAGGAAGAAAAACCTATGGAATATTATAAATTGATGCATGGATTAAAATAAATGAATATATAAATTCCACTATTAAGATAAATTAAATATATTCCTAATTTTAATCAAATCATTAAAGAATTGTGCATCAAGGCACCAGAAATTAAAAAATAATATCCTTAAACAATTCAGTAATAGGCAAAATTATTAATTTACTAGCAGGAAACATATTGGTTCCTAAACATAGAGATCCTAGCAGTCCCTTGATGATTGTGACAATTGGGAATAAGTCTATTTCAAATTTGCTTATAGATCTAGGTGTTTCCATAAAGATAATGAATATCAAAATATTAAAATATTTATCTCTCATAGGGCTTCAATCTACCACCACAATGTTGAAAATCATAGATCAATCCACTAATGCTCCTGAAAGAACCATAGTTAATGTACTAGTCACTATAGAATCTTGGAAATATCCTATTGATTTTATGATCTTTTAACCTAAACCAAAGAGGGTAGAATATCTAATCATTCTTGGTATACCTTGGTTAGCTATAGTTGTAGTATGAATTGACTATATATCTATAAATATGATCATTTATAATGTAATTCACGCTAAATAGATATTTCTTTATCCATTTGCTAGACCTTCTAATGGGTCTTTCTGAACAAATCTAGGTGGATTATCCTAAAAAACAAAACTAGTGTGTCTTCCTTATCTATAGTTACCATCAAAGAACATGCCTAAGAATTTTAAGAATATATAATATATATATATTATATATATATATATATATATAGACCAAGAAAACATATGTTTGAATTCTAACAATTTTACTCTAATGTTGGATAGTTTTGCTCCAAATTCTCATAGTTTTACTCTAAAATATGAAGGCCTAGATATGAAGACTGATAGTTATGCTCTGAAGATGAAAAATCATAAATGGGAAGAATCCACCTCCATTATTTAAAATTAAGATAATTCCATAATATCACCGAACATGTTACCCAATCCATAAGACATTCAAAAATCCATAGTTGATTGGGCTCAAAATGGCTAGAATTCATTTTTACATGGTTTTCATTCTCCATTAACCAATATTCATTCCAAAAGTCAAACCTTTTACAAATATGTATCCATACTTGGCATGTTACTACTGAACACATGTTTATTTAATGCCTTGATGAGTGAATATAAACAATTAAATTCCATTATTCTAGGTACTAAACAGATTGAAATCCAACTCGGTAAATTATTGAACATCAATAGTTCGTGAACTGACCACCATGAAATAAAAATATTTGATGTATTTGTACAATACAAAATATATTTTTCTTGGGATTAAAATGACATGAAAATAATACATCCCATTATCTTTACACATCAAATCCACACTAAAAATGTTAGAGTAGTCAAACAACAATGGAGGATTAACCTAGCCTTGAATGAAATTGTCAAGAAGGAAATAGAAAAACTATTGGAAGTTAGTTTTATCTATCATATATGTGATATCCTATGGGTTTCAATTCTAGTTATTTTTCTTAAAAATAATGGGAAATGGAGAGTTTTTGTAAACTACAGAGAACTAAACAAAGCCATTATGAGAGATTACTTTCCCTTTCCTTTTATTCATCAAGTTTTGGACAATTTGGTAAGAAAACAATATTTTTATTTCTTAGATGGATTTAGTGGATATAATTAAATCAGAATAGCCCTTGAAGATCAAGATAAAACAACATTTACCTACCCCTATATAACATATGCTTATACAATCCTTCCTTTTAGATTGTGTAATGCACCTGCTACCTTCTAGAGAGTAGTATTAGCCATCTTTTTTGATCTTGTAAATGACTGTGTGGAAGTGTACATGGATGATTTCACTATCCATGTTACTGTATTTTATGAAGCTTTGAACAATTTAGATAAAGTGTTTACTATATGTGATGAACATCAAGTATCTTTGAGTCATGACAAATGCATCATAATGGCTAATGAAAGGATAGTATTATGACATCATATCTCTTCTCAAGGAATAAAAGTAGATCCCAAAAATATTAAGGTGATTTATAATATCCCCATTCCACAAACACAAATTGATGTTAAAAGTTTTCTTGATCATGCAAGATATTATAGAATATTTATTGAATACTTTAGCAAGATAGTTTACCATATGTTTTTTATTAACAAAAGACACTAAATTTGTATGGAATGAAAAGTGTCAAGAAGATTTTAAAATATTAAAGAATAAAATCATGACTACTCCAGTTTTGAAAGGACCTAATTGGGAAAATCCTTTTCATGTCTATAATGATGCTTCTAATAATGTATTAGGAGTTGTTTTAGGTCAAAGTGGTGAGGTTGAAAAAATCTGTCATTTATTACATCATCAAGAATCTTACTCCCACATAGAAGAACTACACTACCACATAAAAATAATTTTTTACTGTTGTCTATTCTATAAACAAATTTAGGCATTATATTATTGATAATCAAGTATTCATCTATAAAAATCATTCATGTATTAATTACTTAATGAATAAACTAGTAGTAGGTGGGAGAATAATTAGATAG